>VKOC01027448.1:0-12667 GCA_009364415.1 Spea multiplicata
CCCCACGTCTCCGCCCCCTGCCTCCGCTGCCACATACGGTCTCCATCGCACAGGCAGAAACTGCCTCCCTGCCTCCTCACCGCCCAGGGGCCAGCGATGGTCTCCGTGCCTCCAGCAAACAAGGTTATCGCCTCATATTATATTCTGAAACGTCTGCGCTCGCCCGTATCGCCCGTATCGCCCGTTATCCTCCCCAGAAGGCGCCGGGCCGTCTGTTTTTCTGCTCGCTTCACATAGTTAATAATAATGCGCTTGATAACAGGTGCAGGACAGGATAATCAGGTGTTACCCACCCTCCGAACACCCAAACCCACTCAGGATTTACCCGGGGGCAGCTGTACTATCCGTATTCTGCGTTATACATCTTTGGTATCAAAACTGCCTTTTTTTACCCCAAAGTGAGCAGGTCGGGGGCATTGTAAGAATGTAGCACCGTGTAATGGGGATGAATGGGTTAAACGGCGTATTATACAGAACCCGTTTGGGGAAAGGGCGCCGGTTGGTAGATTTGCCCCAAATGGTCTGCATTCACCGTTTTTTTTCTCCCGCTGCCCTAATAATGTGCGAGTAACTAATATCACGAGCCGGGACGGCGTTTGGCAGACGGGGCGACGAGGTTTATCTGCAACCCATAAACACCCAGCCGCGCAGGAGAACGGCACGTTAACCCTCGCAGCACCAGCAGCAGAGCGAAGCGCTCTATTAAAGCTGCGTTAAATACCCTCTTTCGGCAGACAGATCCCTGCGTTTATTCTTTCAATATAAGACAACAGCCTTATTTGGGGGGACCAGGAATGATGCTTCCAATGCTGCATCTGAGAGGGTGGTGGATAAGTGGAACAGCCTCCCAGCAGAGGTGGTAGAGGGTAATACAGCGAGGGTATTAAACATGCGCAGGATAGACATACGGCTCCTGAATCTAAGACGAGACCAACGACTGATTAAGGCTGATCTGCGACGGGTTCTGGGTTTCTGTTTGCCTAAAACCCCTCAGAAACCCCGGTTATCCCCCCTAAAGCATTTGTGGGGATTATCCTGTAAGGAGCGCGTCCCGCGGGATCGATATAAATCCCCCGCGGTGTTTCTGTCCCGTTAGCTTCCGTGTTTTCGGGGGGGGGGCGCTGTAAGGAGACGATTACTTTACTTTTTCGACAGTTTCCTAAAGTTCCGTGTCTGAGGTCAGAGGTCGGCCCGGGTCTTCAGAGGTTAATTGAGGTCACGGCGGGAGTCTCTTTCCCCGACTTACAGCCGCAACGCTGTCTATTCCTTAACAGAAAGGGTTAACTGAGCCGAGTGGAACTGGAGCTTTAATCCGGCGAGGAGCCGAGGACCGGGCCAGTGAGCTTACAATCTAATAAAAAAAAGTTCCTGGCAGGAATGGGGGGGCTCCTGACTGCCGCGCACGTGAGCTTACAATCTATAAGGAACGATGTGGGGGACAGAGACAAAGGAGGATCGTAAAATAAATATAAAGCACCGATAATTCCCGCAGCTCTTCTTCCAGTCCCTGCATTCAAAGGGTCTGACAGAAGTAGAAGCGACAGACTGAGACGAGCCGATACACCGGCTAACGAGGGCTCGGCTCATGAGCTAACACTCTATAACGCTGCACAAAAATAAGTAAAAACATTTCAAAGCAACGACTGCAACAGAAAATCAACGCATTTCACACCAAATAAATAAATCCCCGGCATATTAACCCCGTAAAGCAGTAAGGGAATCTATTAATATACCATATAATATATACCCCGCGCCACGTACTTCCCCTCCTCCTTACTGCCCCAAAAATATTCATTCATACCCCCCCACCCCGGGTGCCCCCTGTGCTGCATCGGGTTCATACCCCAAGATAATAATTTATATATTACCCCGAGCTCATAATATATATTTACCCCTCACAGATAATATATATTTACCCCGAGCTCATAATATATATTTACCCCGCACCGATACTATATATTAACCCTGCACAGGTAATATATATATTTTATCCTTAGCTGATAATATGTATTTACCTCAAGCTAATGATTTATATTCTACCCCGATTTATGATGATATATTTACCCGAATTAATAATATATATAGTAACACAGAGCTGATAACACATATTTTACCCCGCACAGATAATATATATTTACCTCAAGCTAATAATATATAATTACCCCGCACAGATAATATATATTTACCCCGCACAGATAAATATATTTACCCTGCACGTATAATATATATTTACCCCGCACTGATAATAAATAATTTACCCCGCACAGGATAATATATATTTACCCCGCACATATTAATATATATATTTACCCCGCACTGATAATATTTATTTACCCCGCACAGATTAATATATATTTACCCTGGCACTTGAAATCTATATTCTCACCCCGCATGATAAATATATATCATTTACCCCCGCACAGATTAGATATATATTATATCCCCGCACTGATAATATATATTTTACCCCGCAGCCAATAATAATATATTTACCCCGCAAATCTGATAATATATATTTACCCCGCACTGATAATATTATATTTTACCCCCGCACAGATAATATTATATTTACCCCGCACAGATAATATATATTTTACCCCGCCACCGATATATATATTTACCCCGGCACAGATAATAATATATTATACCCCGCACAGATAAATATATATTTACCCCGCACAGATAATATATAATTTACCCCGCCCACAGATAATTAAGATATTTACCCCGCACAAGATAATATAATTTACCCGCACAGATAATTAATATAATTTACCCCGCCACAGATAATATATATTAACCCCAGCCTAAACTATTTTTATCCCGCACCCATAATATATATATTTACCCCGTACAGGATAATAATATATTACCCCCGCACTCGATAAATATTTATATTACCCCGCACCGATTAATATATATTTACCACGCACAGATAAATTATATTTACCCCGCACTGACAATATATATTTACCCGCACAAGATAATATATATTTACCCCGCACAGCATAATATATATTTACTGCCCGCACAGATAATTATATATTTACCCCGCACCGATAATATATATATTACCCCGCCACTCGCATAATATAGTATTTAACCCCGCACCGATAATATATATTTATCCCGCACCCATAATATTATATTTACCCCGCACAGATAATAATATATTTTACCCGCGCACAGATAATAATATATTTACCCGCCCAACAGATAATATATATTTACCCCGCCACAGCATAATATATATTACCCCGCACTGATAATATACTATTAACCCCGCACAGATAATATATATTTACCCCGCCCACTGCATAAATATTATATTTACCCCGCACTGATAATAATACTATATTACCCCGCACTGCAAATAATATTTATTACCCCGCCATCAGATAAAATATTTTATATTTACCCCGCACAGATAATATATATTTACCCCGCACAGATAATCATATATTACCCCTCACAGATTAATATATATTTACCCACGCACAGATAATATCTATATATTACCCCGCACTGATAATATATAATTTACCCCGCAGCCATTAATATATATTTACCCGCACAGATAATATAATATTTACCGCCACACTGATAATATATATTTACCCCGCAAGATAACTATATATTTTACCCCGCACCAGATAATATATATTTACCCCGCACAGATAATATATATTTACCCCGCACTGATAATATATCATACCCCGCCACAGATAATATATATTTACCCCGCATCTGATAATAATATATTTACCCACGCTACTGATAATATATATATCTTACCCCGCACAGATAATATTATTTACCCCGCCACAGATAATATATATTTACCCCGCACAGATAATATATATTTACCCCTCACAGATAATATATATTACCCCTCACAGATCAATATATATTTACCCCGCACAGATAATATTATATTTACCCCGCCACTGATTAATATATTTTTATCCCCGCAGCCATAACTATATATTTACCCCGCCACAGATAATATATATTACCCCACACTGATAATATATATATACCCCGCACAGATAATATATATTTACCCCGACAGATAATATATATTTACCACCGCAATATAATATATATTTACCCCGCACCGATACAGATAAAATATATCTTTATCCGGGGTTCCTTGATATTTTTAGGCAGTTCTATAGTTTTGGGTTTTCAGAATAAATGTTACATTTTCTATACATTTTTCAGTCAGTTATTCTACGTTGTCCGGTTTTAGACGCCTCGGCCCGAAACCCAAAGAAAGATCACATTCCGGATTCAGCCCCGGACGCTTTCACTTTTAACCCCGAGATGGTATTATTTGTGTATAAATATATATATAACCCAATATTTAGCGGCTGGATTCGTGATCCATTTCAGACGAAAATCGTGCTCCGTGTTATCCCGCTCCCCGTCCTGCGCGGCCCTCGGAGATTGAGTTCTGGCCCCCGCGGTTATTAGAACCCGCGCCGTGTTTCTGGTAGAGACGCGGCACGCGGTACATGTCACGGCGCCGACAGTATCCGCCTTCGCTACCTGCCCCCAGGGCCATAGAAAGGGTTAATCTGCGGAGCGGGGCTGTATTCCCTAGGGGTACCCGGTTCGGAGGGGACCACATCTTTTGGTGTAAAAAAAAAAAAGTGAAAGGTTATCCGCCGGGGGACGGAGGAATTATATCTGGAAGAGCAGAAATGCCGTCGGATAAACCTGCAACCGAACACCCGCGTTCTCAGGGTGAAACCATACCCGGGCACAGGCGCTGCGCATGCATCGCTACTGCCACCACTTATTAACCCCGTCGCTGCTGCCCAGGCCCCACCGGCCTCACGCACGTCCCCGACACAGGGAAACATCAAATGAAAAAAAAAAAAGATACTGAAACAAAAATAGCAAAAATCTGTAAATTCCGAGACTTTTGTTTTGTGATTTTTTTTTGTTGCCGCATCGCGTGTCTGCGTTTCATGCGCACTTCCTGCTGACGGCTTTAACGGCACGTCAGCCACGCTTTGTGGCATCGCCAGCCGCGGTCTGTACGGGAAATCCCAGCCATTTTACGTATTATTCTGCTATTAATCATGATATATATAATAAAGCGTGATGTCATTTATTTATACATAATGCAGGGCTGGTAATTATGAGTTTTTGCCCGAACGTTAATATTATAAATACAGGGTACAGGGTGAGACTCCGAGGAACGATGGAGGTTCACAGAATAATTTATATAGTCAGGTGACCGGATTTCCCCTAAATACCGGGAAACGTCTGAAAAGTAACAATGATAAATAATAAGAAAGTATAAGTTACAGGCCCCGCAGAGAGCGTTCTATGTGCCGCTGGATAACGGGGGAGTCCGGGGGGGTCATACGGGGCTCAGAGCTCCACGAGGTGGAAGGAATCTGTCACTTTACCAAAACCCCACGTTTTACACTAAAATAGTCCTAATTATTAGTGGTTATATGTTTTATATATATTAGACCCCCCCGTATATGTATCCCATGGGAGCTTCCATCTTAACTTCCTGCCCCCCCCTATCTCTCCCGTTTCGGTAAGTTGCTGATTGTTGCTGATTGGTTGCGGCTGTAAGAGAAATAACGTCAGGCGGGGAAATTGATTGGATAATGCTGGCTCTGCCACAGGGCTGCCACCCGTCTCGGCTTCCCTTAAAGCTGTCTAATAAATGAATTCCGTTGTGTTAACAGCTCCGTCGGTGAGACTTTCCCTGTATCCAGGTTTCCTCCCATTGTTTTTTTATGCTGGATCCGGTGATTTGGGGTACGTCGCCGCGGTTTTTTCCGCCGTTTTGGAGCCGAGCGTTCCTGCGCGGACGAGCTCTGGTCCTCATTATCCCGATCGGTCGGGTTTTGGGTTTATTGAAAGCAGACGGCTACAAATCACGGGGAACTTGAAAAGAGCGGGGCGCCTCGGAGATGATTGGGACATGAAGCCGAACACAGATATGGGGGGATAAAACACGGGGGGGCTTGATGGCAAATCACAGAATTATTGCCCTTTCACCCTTTAACTGCTAGATAAAATATTGGTACAAAACGAGAGCTTTGCCCCAGCATCCTGAGATAATATTTCATCCCTGCGCGCCCGGGGTCTGGATAGTGTGCAGACGTGTGCGCCGATCACGGGAGTGACACGCAGGGCTTCGGTGCCGGGAACATGAAAGCCTTTTAAATCCCCGCAAATAACACGAACGACCCCCCCCCATCTCCACCTGCGGATCCTCCTTAAATCCACCGCACAGGAGGGGGGGTCCTGAAAAAAGCCACACGAGAGATAGATATTTACTAGGAAGATAGGATTCCCGCTGTACGGCGCTGCTGAATGTGATGGCGATATATATATATCGACATATAATAATTTTCTGCACCATCAGCCTCCCAGCAGAAGTGGTAGAGGGTAATATAGTGAGGGTATTAAACATGCATGGGATAGACAGACAGCTCCTGAATCTAAGACGAGACCAACGACTGATTAAGGTTTGAGTCTTTACAGCAGGGGAAACGGGCGACTAGACGGGGGCCACCGGGGGCCGGCAAGTCCTGGTTTCTGTCTCGCGGGTAACGGGGTAATTTGGGGTGACTTCCGGTTCCTGGTTACCCTCGGGTTGTCCGCGCTCCCGCTTGCCATTGTCTCTGTTGGCGCTATATGAATAAATGTAATGTCTGCTGTCCTGCCGCTGGCAGTTGGGCCCCCCGGACCCCGTGCCACCCGGGGGGGACAGTGAGGGCAGTCCGTGCATTTGGGGCAGGTGTCCTTGCCTCCGGCTCGTCGTTTTAGTCCAGCGCGGGAAGCGGTCGGCGGCTGCTGTTTAGGGCCTTGGCAGCTAAGCTGGAAAACACTCGTTACCGGGAGCCGCTCTTCGCTCGCCGGTGGCCCTTTCCGTGCCACGCGCCGGCAGATGCCAAAGAGGGGGATGTGACAGCATGTTAAGTCAGGAGCCTATGGCTATCCCATGCATGCGCCATCAGTATACACCGCGCCGGACGCCCCTCCCGACTGTCACCCCGTAGAAGCAGACATTATGGCCAGTGGGCGAGAGGCCGGGGGCCCCTGTGCTGGCTGTAGTAAGGAGACTGGGGTAAAATCCCTGGGAATCTGCCCATTCACCCCGAGACTGGGGTAAAAACCCTGAGAATCTGCCCCTTCTCCCCGAGACTGGGGTAAAATCCCTGAGAGATCTGCCTCATCATTTCACCCCGAGACTGGGGTAAAATCCCTGTGAGAATCGACTGCCCCTTCATTTTGAGACTGGGGTAAAACCCTGAGAAATGCCCCTTCACACCCGAGTACATCGGCTAAAACCTGAGAAACTGACCCTTCCCGAGACTGGTGGTAAAAAACCCTGAGTGAATCTGCCATTCAAACCCCGAGCTGGGGTAATAACCTCTGAGAATCTGCCCCTTCACGACCCGAGACTGGGGTAAAACCCTGAGGAATCTGCCCGCTTCACACCGAGACTGGGGTTAAAAACCCTGAGAATCTGCCCCTTCACCCCGAGACTGGGGCAAAACCCCTGAGAATCTGCCCCTTCTCCCCGAGACTGGGGTAAATCCCTGAGAATCTGCCCCTTCATTATTTCCTCTGAATATTATTTGGGTTTCTCAGTCTCTGGGGTGCGGTTTGTCTGCCGAGTGTACAGCACCGCAGCGTATGATGGCGCTATATAAATCAATTTACAAACCCTTTAACCCTTTCAGTACCTCAGCGCCTGGGGCAGATCCTGAACTTCACTAGTTTAGGGCGGGACGCGTGCGCAGCTGGGCTTTTGTTGCCACTAAGGGGTTAATCCACTTTGCGACAGGCAGATCCTATAAGCTTACAGCTGTGCCGGCTGGGAGTACTTCCTATAGGAACACAATGATTGTATTGAAGGGCTTAGGGGAGGAGGTGCCCCCTAGTGCCCCCATACTTAAGGGCAGGAGGGGGGGCCTTCATCAGCCCCTCTCCCCACAGCTGCGATCGCGGCAGCAAACGGTCCCTGGGAAGTTATAGAGGAATCACCCGACACCCAACTAATTGTGAGCTCTGCGCGCCGGCAGCGAGTGGGGTAAGAGCGCCACCCGGTGGCCGGACCCCCAGGAGCCTTGTCTGCTTCATGGGGAAAGCGTCAGGGGCGTCAGACATAACGGGGCCACTAAACGCTTCACTTAGGGCCAGTAATCGGCTCGTTAAGTAACGAGACGCTGCCGGTCCTCCCCAGAACGCCTCCGCTAACGAAGCCAACGAGCGCTTATTACCGGTAACGGGGGCCCACCGGCACAGGGCCGACACCTTAACGGGCAAGAATCTGCTTTATTAACTCCAGCAAACCCATAAGGTCCCTGGGATTTACTGCCCCCGCCGGGGGGGGGGTGGTGGTTAAGTTCTTCTCATGTTAATAATATCCCATTGGTACAAGCGCTACGGATTTTTTGATGGCGCTATATAAAACATAAATAATAATAATAATAATCTCGTTCTGTTTTCACCAAGTTGCATGTATCGTGCAGCCATCCTTGGGGGCCGGAGCCTGTGATTGGTAGTGGGGGCCCCAGACAACCCACCAAGTGCCTCATTCTACAATGGAAAGTCACCATAATGCTCAGCGTGGCCCTTGGCAGGGCCCTTAACCTGGTCCTTGAAACGCATCCCATATCAGGATTTAGCGGACGGCGCAGGAGTCTCTAGCGCTAGAGATGTTTCCGGCCGCATAGGTTCCTCCGTAACGCTATTATCACAGATATCTCAGGGCGACGGGCGATTTATACCCCGCGACGGGGCAGCAAGATGGCGGCTCCCGCGTACAGCACCGAGGGGGGTTATATTAAAATAATGATCCCCGGTTTGTGTAAGAATTGGGATCAGGGCTGATCCGGAATGTGGCGGGTGAAGCGGCTCCGCGGCGCTCCGTTGATTTCCCTTTCTCTTTCTTGTTAGCCTTTTCCGCCCCGTCCGTCAGAAACGTCTCATTTTTCCGTCTTTCGTAACGTGCGGATTCCGTAAATCACTGAGCAAAAATCTCACAAAAAAAAGAAGAAGAAAAAGAAGAAAAGGCGGCGCAGATCGTTTGGAAAGAAATCTGAAAGCAGAATGAGCTCAGCTCTTGGCCGCGCCGGCTGCTGGTTTTAAGGGAAAAGATGATGAAACGAGGATTTTCAGTTTTATTAGCCTGTCGAAGCTTTTCCAGCCAACTTCACAGATTGTATAAAAAGAATGATTTCTAGAGAAAAAAAGTTATCTATTTTATATTATGCCTATTCTTGGCAAAAATGAAGAATGAAATGGACCCAGATCTCCAGCGGAGCTCCGAGAGAACGCGGTAACTCCGGGAGAGCTCCGAGAGAGAATGCGGTAACTCCGGGAGAGCTCCGAGAGAGCGCGGTAACTCCGGGACAGCTCAGAGAGAGCGCGGTAACTCCGGGAGAGCTCAGAGAGAACGCGGTAACTCCGGGAGAGCTCCGAGAGAAAACGCGGTAACTCCGGGAGAGCTCCAAGAGAGCGCATTAACTCCGGGAGAGCTCCAAGAGAACGCGGTAACTCCGGGAGAGCTACGAGAGAGCACTGTAACTCCGGGAGAGCTCCGAGAGAGCGCGGTAACTCCGGGAGCGCTCCGAGAGATCGCGGTAACTCCGGGAGAGCTCCGAGAGAGGGCTGTAACTCCGGGAGAGCTCCGAGAGAGCGCGGTTAATCCGGGAGAGTGCGGTTAATCCGGGAGAGCTCCGAGAGAACGCAGTAACTCCGGGAGAGCTCCGAGAGAGCGCGGTTAATCCGGGAGAGAGCTGTAACTCCGGAGAGCGCCGAGAGAGCGCGGTAACTCCGGATGAGCTCCGAGAGAAGCGGTAACTCCGGGAGAGCTCCGAGAGAACGTGGTAACTCCGGGAGAGCTCCGAGAGAGCGCGGTTAATCCGGGAGAGCGCTGTAACTCTGGGAGAGCTCCGAGAGAATGTGGTAACTCCGGGAGAGCTCCGAGAGAACGCGGTAACTCCGGGAGAGCTCCGAGAGAACGTGGTAACTCCGGGAGAGCTCCGAGAGAGCGCGGTTAATCCGGGAGAGCGCTGTAACTCTGGGAGAGCTCCGAGAGAATGTGGTAACTCCGGGAGAGCTCCGAGAGAACGCGGTAACTCCGGGAGAGCTCCGAGAGAATGTGGTAACTCCGGGAGAGCTCCGAGAGAGCGCGGTAAACTCCGGGAGAGCTCCGAGAGAATGCGGTAACTCCGGGAGAGCTCCGAGAGAATGCGGTAACTCCAGGAGAGCTCCGAGAGAGCGCGGTTAATCCGGGAGAGAGCTGTAACTCCGGGAGAGCTCGGCCAGCGTCCCGTTACCGGACACTTTTGGGAGTTGAGGTCGCAGTCAGCCAGTAAGAAGCTTGTTTTGTAGTCACATGCTGCAGTAAGATCAGAGTTACTGTCAGGACCCGGCAGCCGGCAGCCACAGGAGCAGAGATACTCTGAGTAGCGTGTGGTGTTTATGGCTGTCAGCGTCTGTGTGTTAATGCATGTAGTTGCGCACATGTATGTGTATTAACCCTTTGTGTGCCTCTGTATAGCAGGCAGCAGCATGCGGACACATTTCTAATGTAATGGGTCCCGGGTTATTTGGGGCATTCAGGTAGTGCACTAGGTGGCCCCTTGTAACACAATTGCCCCAGGGCCCCGACTGGCATTTACCCAACCCTGGCTGCTCCTGACCATACCCCCCTCCCAGGAGTCCTCCCCATCTCTGAAAATGTTTCTCAGTGTGCGAGGTACCGGCAGGTCTCCCTGGGGTTGGGGAAGGGATTGTGTGCCGGAACTTGCCCTCGGCCGGTGCATGCGCAGCATGTAAATAATTATATGCCCCCCTAATATTTCCAGGACACGTGGAAGGTGAGCATCGCTTTCGTGGTTGAGAGCCGGCAGGAAGATGAAGTCCACACAAAGGCTCTGTCGCAGGCCGTGAGCGCGCCCATGCGCAGGCTCTTCAGCTTGGTGTCCTGGGAGAGCACGGTGCAGCAGGTACTGGCAGCCTTTATGGCCAGGGGCAAGTGCACTTACAGTGGGGGCAGGAGAGGCTTTCCATGTAGAATAACCCCACACGTATTGGGTTCTTCTAATGCCTCCTACCAGCCTCTGTCTAACAGCCCCAGCCCCGAGTCGGAGGTAGCGGAGGGGCAGCTCTTAGTATCAGAATTCCTTGGTCAGAAATGGGAATATTCCGTCCAATCAGGATCATTAAATGATTGATGTTGATTTTTCTTTCTTCTTCTAGATCCACGAACTTGGAAATTCCAAAATGAAAAAGACCAAAGACTCTCCTTCCTTCTCTGAGGTAAGGACTCTCCATCCTGCAGAGCACAATGATAGTGCACAGCGTGTCACCAAACACAATAATAGTGCACAACGTGTCACCGAACACAATAATAGTGCACAGCGTGTCACCAAACACAATAATAGTGCACAACGTGTCACTGAACACAATAATCGTGCACAACGTGTCACCAAACACAATAATCGTGCACAGCGTGTCACCGAACACAATAATAGTGCACAACGTGTCACCACGTCTCTTTGGCTCTCTGGATCTCTCTGTCTCTTTGGCTTTCTGGATCTCTCTGTCTCTTTGGCTCTCTGGATCTCTCTGTCTCTTTGGCTCTCTGGATCTCTCTGTCTCTTTGGCTCTCTGGATCTCTCTGTCTCTTTGGCTCTCTGGATCTCTCTGTCTCTTTGGCTCTCTGGATCTCTCTGTCTCTTTGGCTCTCTGGATCTCTCTGTCTCTTTGGCTCTCTGGATCTCTCTGTCTCTTTGGCTCTCTGGATCTCTCTCTCTTTTTGGCTTTCTTGATCTCTCCAGCTTTTTTTGCTCTCTGGATCTCTCGAATGTCTCCAGTTTTCTGGATCTCCAGCTCCCTTTGCATGAAGCCATAAAACATGCTCGTTATTCCTGCCACTGCCTTTTTTCCCTTCTATTTAACACCCTGACGGCCCCGGGGCCCTCGCACGGCCCTCGCACTGTTTAGTACAGAAACATTCCGCTTGTGTTTTCACCCGGTGATGCCCCATAAATTTTTAATGCATCTCAGTTTTAAGCTGAAATAAAAAAATACAGCCTTTTAGCTGCGGTGAGAGCCGGGAAACGCGGAGTGCGATCCAGAGCGCTCCCCCGGGGCTCATTTAACACATGCGCGATTGTAAAATTTATTGGCTTAACCCCAGCCGTGCCAGAGCGGTCCCGACACAAACACACGTTTACAAGTTATTTACGAGGTAAAGAGAAATAAACCCCGCCGTGTGCGGACACAAAAATCTCTTTCTGTCGTGGAAAGTCAGGCCGCGTAAGGCTCAGTATATATTCTATATATATAACGTATCACGCGCTCCTCCTAACGCGGGGGATCCCGGTATATATTCTATATATAACGTATCACGCGCTCCTCCTAACACGGAGGATCCCGGTATATATTCTATATATAACGTATCACGTGCTCCTCCTAACGCGGGAACCCTATATATTTCTATATATATAACGTATTCGCGCTCCCTCCTAACGCGGGGGATTCCGGTATATATTCTATATATAACGTATCACGCGCGCCTCCTAATGCAGGGATTCCGGTATATATTCTATATATAACGTATCACGTGCTCCCTCCTAACGCGGGGGATCCCGGTATATATTCTATATAA
>VKOC01027454.1:0-15503 GCA_009364415.1 Spea multiplicata
TATATATTGTTTTTTTCAGGACAAACAGGGCTTTCTTTAGATACCATTCATTTTATCATATCATCTAATTTACTATAAAAAAAATGATAAAAAATGGGGATTTTTTGTTAAAAAAATACTTTCTCTCACTTTTTAAACAGAAAACTTTTACTCATCTGCAAAAACTAATGAAAAAACCTGCTAAATAGATTCTACTATTTGTCCTGAGTTTAGAAATACCCAATGTTTTTATGTTTTTTTTTTCTGCACGTTATTGGGCAATAAGTACAGGTAGCGTTTTGCTATTTCAAAACCTTTTTTTTTCCAAATCCGGTAATTCTTCCCCCCATGTGCCATTTCGGGTAGCTTTGAAGCCGGCCAAGCCAATTTACCCCATCAAATCAATATTTTTTAAAAACTAGACACCCCAAGGTATTTGAAATGCTGGTACTTTAACCCTTTCCATGCAGTAATTTTACCACCAGCCTTTGTGAAACTTTATGGTAGTACATTTTTTTTTATTTTTTCACACGTTGTACTTCAGGTATAAATTTCCCGTTCTTGGTATATGTCCGTATCACACAACACCCAAATATGTGTTCAGTAACATCTCCTGAGCGCAGTGATACCCCACATGCATGGGATTGTAGAGTTATTTGGGAGGTAAAAGGCTGCCTTTGTGAGGTGTGTATTTTTTTGCCATTTAGACATCTGATCCTACTGCCCCCATGCCCCATATTTGGGAAATCTTTGAACCTGGCCAATTCAATTTACCCCATCCACTCATGCATTTTTTAATACGAGACACCCTATCTGCATTTGTAATGCCAATATTTTAACTCTTTCCATGCTGGAATTTTTGGAAAGATAAAGAATTTCAGGACTTGCTTATTTTTTTTACTGTTCACTCATTAGTGAGCTGTGCTCCATTGACCTTGCATGGTTGGATGCAATACCTGCATTCAACCTGCAGGAGGAGCTCGAGAGTTCTCAAGAGGGTCTGGGTAGACCCTCTGTGAACTCAGATCTATTGTTGATGCCATCCTGTGAATGACGGCAACGTCATTTACAGGATGGCACTTGTGGTTGCTCCACGGAGCAATCACAAGGCGATCGGGGTAGGGGGGTAATGTTGCTGACATGCCTCGATATCGAGGCATGTCAGCAACACCGTTTATACTTAGGAAGCGATTCCGATCGCTTCCTAAGCTGTTTTAGCCGGGCGGCCATTTTTCTTCCGGGGAGGGCTTTCCTCCCCGGATCCACAGTCAGCCTCAATTGTGAGGCTTCCATGGATGCTGCAAAGCCGGCGATCGCGGTGATGCAGCTATTTAACGGCAGCCCGTACATGTACGGGCATTGTCGTTATCTTGTTGCACGGCAACCCCGTACATGTACGTGGATTGTCGTTAAGGGGTTAAAGAAACCAGCTTGAGATGATGTAAGCTTTGTGACATGGTGCGTTATCTTGCTGGAAGTAGCCATCAGAAGATGGTCATAAAGGGATGGACATAGTCAGCAACAATACTCAGGTAGGCTGTCACATTTCAATGATGCTCAATTGGTACTAAGTGGCCCAAAGTATGCCAATAGATCCAATCTTTTATGTTGTTGACGCCATCGTCTGACCCTGCCATCTGAATGTCATAGCTGGAATTGAGACTCATTAGACCAGGCAACGTTCTTCCAGTCTCCCACTGTGCAATTTTGGTGAGCCTGTGCGAATTGTAGCTTCAGTTTCCTGTTCTTAGCTGACACAGGAGTGGCACCCAGTGTGGTCTTCTGCTGCTGTAGCCCATCTGCTTCAAAGTTTGATGTGTTGTGCGTTCCGAGATGGTATTCTGCATACCTTGGTTGTAACAGTTGGTTATTCGAGTTACTGTTGCCTGTCATCTCGAACCAGTCTGCCCATTTTTCTCTGACCTCTGACATCAACAAGGCATTTTCGTCCACACAACTGCTGCTCACAGGATATTTTCTCTTTTTCAGACCATTCTCTATAACCCCTAGAGATGGTTGGGCGTGAAAATCCCAGTAGATCATCAGTTTCTGAAATTCTCAGACCAGCCCGTCTGGCACCAACAACCCTGCCATGTTCAATGTCACTTAAATCCCCTTTCTTCCCTATTCTGATCCTCAGTTTGAACTTCAGCAAGTTGTCTTGATCACGTCTACATGCCTAAATGCATTTGAGTTGCAGCCATGTGATTGGCTGATTAGCTATTTGTGTTAACAAACATTTAAACAGGTGTACCTAATAAAGTGGCCAGTGAGTGTATATACTGAATTCTGTAATTAATATCAATTTTAAAGTAAAAAAACAAACATGTTAGTATTTTATATTACATCAATAAAATGATTGTATCAAGAATATACATTTATAAGGTTTAGCAATACCTTTCATGTTAGTATTTTATATTACATCAATAATATGATTGTATCAAGAATATACATTTATAAGGTTCAGCAATACCTTTCATATACTGTTTAGAATTTCCTCTTAATTAAGCATTATTGTAGCAGTAGTTGGTTAAAATTTAACTTTTCTGACCAAAGAAGCTGCTAACTCACCTACATAGAGAGGTTGATCATACGAAATGTTGATGTAAGTCTGAAGAGGAAATCTGCGAAAAACCCATGGCAAATGATCCACCTTGAGTCGTGCTAACTTGACATTGATCTCAGCCTTTACTTGGTGCCATTCATCATTATTAAATCGTAGGGGCGATTTCACAGTTACATTTTCATGGCCATTGCCAATATCATAAATAAATGCCAACTCATTTGTCGCTGGATAAAACAACAAATGGGGAGTCTTGTGATACAAAATATAATTTCAAGTTCCATGTTACCACAGAGTAATATAATGCATGAAAAAATGGTGAAGTGGAACAAATGAGATGTCCACAAAGGATGTGTTGACATTTCAGCAAATTTTTACATACATAATACACATTCTATCTTAGCTATAACAATTTTTACTTTTGAGACTGTAGGCCACATCATCGACACTAGACCATACAAAATTGGTAAAAAACCTCTACTGACACAAAAGGAGATTTGTCTTATTGGTTAATGCTTTTCCAACATTTAGAACACCCCTAGAGTTAAGAACTGGTATAAGGGCTGCATGAAATGGTTATTAAATATACTATATGGCCTAAAGTATTGGGAGACACCCCTTTATTAATGAATTCAGGTGTTTCAATCAGACTCATTGCCACAGGTGTATAAAATCATGCACCTAGCCATGCAATTGGCATTTACAAAACTTTGTGAAAAATGAAGAGCTCAGTGAATTCAAGCGTGATACTGTCATAGGATGCCACCTTTGCAATTTGTTTGTGAACTTTCATCCTGCTAACTAATTAACAGTCAGCTTTAAGTGGAAAGTGGAAGCCTTTAAGAACATCAGCAACTCAAGACACAAACTTATACAAATGCACTTGTAGAGATAAAGAGGAAAGTCCCAACATCCAAACTTGCCTCTATCTCTTAAATTTTCTGGAAGAGGCAGAGTCGAGCGGGGTCATGCAGCATCATTGCGTGACACAGCTGGAGCTGCAGTAAGTCCCTGCTGAGGTATTGCGGTGAGCGAAGTGTGTGAGTTGCTTGAGTGTGTGTTTCTGACTGTGTATGTTAGTGTCTGAGTGGATATGTTAGCATCTCTTAGTGGGTATGTTAGTGTCTGGGTATGTTAGTAGGTGGGCTAGCCCGCTTACTGTTGGAGGAGCACAGCCAGTTGGGGAGATCTCCCTCCAACCGTCAGGGCTCCAGAAGGAGGGCCAGCCCTTTTATTGCCACCCCAAAGTCATACAAATGCACTTAAAGAGATAGAGGTAAGTCCTTATTTCCAAACTTGCCTCTTTATCTCTTTAATTTTTTTGAAGAGGCAGAGTCGAGTGGAATCACGCAGCGTCATTGTAAATGTAAGTTTATTTTTCTTCAAGCACAAAACAGTAATACTAACAAGCCCATGAGTTGCAATGAAGATATATCAACTGCCTGACACATGTTGTGCATAGAGGGGCTTAATCCTAGGCCTACGATTAAGAGCCTCTCAATGTGAAATTCTTGAGGCCGTTGGCATATCTGCATTAAGAAAAATAAAGCTTATATTTCTTAATTCGAAGAGAGTTCTAGTTCTGTTTTTTGCACACAAGTTAATTTAAAGAGCAGGCATATTTTGCAGAGTCAGGTAGGGCCATTGAAATGTTGAGTATTATAAAATAGTTGACATAAGGTAAAATAAATGATATATTGGGCATAGTATCTTAAAATATAGAAAGCGTAATTGGTGGGAGTGCTTAAGGAGTTAAATATTTAAACTCAGACAGTAGAACAATCATATATATATATATATATATATATATATATAAATGTAAAAAGTACAGATAAGGTCTATAAAACTAAAACAATTTAATAAATAAAACATATTCTGTAAATAAAAACAATGTATTTAAAAATAAACATACACCATAATAAACTGTTTCCAAACAATGTTCACACATCTATAACTATATATGTGAACCTTGTTTGGAATAAAAAAAAATATTATGGCGTATGTTTACTTTTCGATACATTGTTTATTTAAAGAAGCTTGCTTAATTATTAAATTGTTTTAGTTTTTTAGGTCCTGCCTTGTACTTTTTTAAATGCACAATTGTTCTACTGTCCGAGTTTAAATATTTAACTCCTTAAGCGCTCCCATCAATTACTGTTTCTGTATTTTTTGTTTTATTGTGTGCATAGAGAAGCCATATCTTTGGTGTTTTAAGGCAGCAGCTACATAATCTTATACAAGAAAACACCTTCTCTCTCCCTTCACCTACTATAGTATCTTAAAATGTTTTGTTAAGAATAAGAATTCACAACTACAATTTATACTACTCATGTTAATTCAAAAAGCACTTTCAAATCACAATGTATTTATAGCTTGTTTAGAATTGTTTCTTGTAAACATATCTCCACAACTTACTGTTCAGTTCAATTCTGATGAAATTACGGCATCTGTGCCCTGTGTTTTCCAAGAAGGTCCCAGATGAAGCAGTAGTTTTAAAGTAAAATGAGATATCAATGCTAGTGTCTGGTTTGAAGGTTGGAAATATGAGACTGGCACCTTTCATAAACGTTACTGTGTTCCACGTGTTTCCTAAAATTAAAAACAAAAAAATTGGATCCAATTCATTGTTAATTGCCTAAAATGGAAATTATGACTATACTGTCCCAGCAGCCCATATACAGCCCATATATAAAAAATAAGTTTTGAGTTCAAATCATTTGACTTAAAAAGCAAAAGCCCCTGGTAAAAACATATATAAGAAGTATTATATACAGCTGTCCGGAGTTTTGGTTAACAAATTATTTAAACCAAAATTAACATTTGTGATGCATCTTTTTTTGTTAGAATACAGCAATGTATCATAATATTAGTTAGTATATTACATTTTTTACTCCAACATCTTTCATTCTGCCAACGTATACATTTACAAGCATAGTACACCTTGTGACCTCTCTTTAAAACAGACAAGTTTGTTATGCTATATACAGTGGGGCAAAAAAGTATTTAGTTAGCTACCAATTGTGCAAGTTCTCCCACTTACAAAGCTGAGAGAGGCATGTAATTTTCACCATAGGTACACTTCAACAATGAGAGACAGAATGGGGGGAAAGAATACAGGAAATCACATTGTAGGATTTCTAATGAATTCATTGGTAAATTCCTCGGTAAAATAAGTATTTGGTCACCTACAAACAAGCAAGATATCTGGCTCTCACAGACCTGTAACATCTTCTTTAAGAGTCTCCTCTGTCCTCCACTCGTTACCTGTATTGATGGCACCCGTTTGAACTTGTTATCAGTATAAAAGAGACCTGTCCACAACCTCAATCAGTCACATTCCAAACCCCACTATGGCCAAGACCAAAGAGCTGTCGAAGGACACCAGAAACAAAATTGTAGACCTGCACCAGGCTGGGAAGACTGAATCTGCAATAGGCAAGCAGCTTGGTGTGAAATCAACTGTAGGAGCAATTATTCGAAAATGGAAGACATACAGGACCATTGATAATCTCCCTCGATCAGGGGCTCTACGCAAGATCTCACCCTGTGGTGTCAAAATGATCACAAGTACGGTGAGCAAAAATCCCAGAACCACACGGGGGGACCTAGTGAATGACCTGCAGAGAGCTGGGACCAAAGTAACAAAGGCTACCATCAGTAACACACTACGCCGTCAGGGACTCAAATCATGCAGTGCCAGATGTGTCCCCCTGCTTAAGCCAGTACATGTCCGGGCTCGTCTGAAGTTTTCTAGAGAGCATTTGGATGATCCAGAAGAGGATTGGGCGAATGTCATATGGTCAGATGAAACCAAGGTAGAACTTTTTGGTAGAAACTCAACTCGTCGTGTTTGGAGGAGAAAGAATGCTGAGTTGCATCCAAAGAACACCATACCTACGGTGAAGCATGGGGGTGGAAACACATGGGGCTGTTTTTCTGCAAAGGGACCAGGAAGACTGATCCGTGTAAAGGAATGAATGGGGCCATGTATCATGAGATTTTGAGTGAAAACCTCCTTCCATCAGCAAGGGCATTGAGATGAAACGTGGCTGGGTCTTTCAGCATGACAATGATCCCAAACACACCGCCTGGGCAACGAAGGAGTGGCTTCGTAAGAAGCATTTGAAGGTCCTGGAGTGGCCTAGCCAGTCTCCAGATCCCAACCCCATAGAAAACCTTTGGAGGGAGTTGAAAGTCCATGTTGCCCAGCGACAGCCCCAAGAGGAGATCTGCATGGAGGAATGGTCCAAAATACCAGCAACAGTGTGTGAAAACCTTGTGAAGACTTACAGAAAACGTTTGACCTCTGTCATTGCCAACAAAGGGTATATAACAAAGTATTGATATGAACTTTTGTTATTGACCAAATACTTATTTTCCACCATAATTTGCAAATAAATTCTTTAAAAATCAGACAATGTGATTTATGGACTTTGTTGTCTCATTCTGTCTCTCATAGTTGAAGTGTACCTATGGTGAAAATTACAGGCCTCTCTCATCTTTGTAAGTGGGAGAACTTGCACAATTTGTGGCTGACTAAATACTTTTTTGCCCCACTGTATGTAGACAAAGTGAGACCATGAAAAGGATTGTAACAAGGCTTGCAGAATTCCTAATGCAAATTCTTTGTCTAACCCTGAAAATAAATGTGATCAGTCATTTAAAAATAGTGGAGTAATGACACTAACAAAACCAGCAACAATACCTTTTTCATTATTGGATGTCTTTCCCTCGAATTAGTTGGAATTTCAGCTACCTAACCGAGAACTGCTTAATGATTTGAGAGTAAAAAAAACATTGGTCTAAACATCAATACGTAGGAGATTTGCTTGGAACATACCGTATTTGCTTGGTTATAAGACAACCGTGATTATAAGAAGACCCCCAAAAAATGTCAATATCAATTTAGAAAACAAAGAAAAGGCTTGACTACTCTATATTAATTCACATGTAAACTATTATTTCATATGTAATATATTGAGATTGAGAAAAATGCATTTTTTATTTTTATTTCCTTTTATTTGCCAACCTGGTCCCCAGTTATGCCTTATACCCCCCTATATGCCACTCTGCCTCCCTGATAAGCCACTCTGCCCCCTGATATGCTTAATGCCACCTATATGCTACTCTGCCCCGATATGCCATATTCCCAAATATCCTCCTATTTCACTTATATCCCAAGATTTGTTCCTTTGTCCAGACTGCCTGGTGTCAAGTGGGGACAGCCGGTGAACATCTGCGATGCGCGTAGTCAACCTCCTCTGCTACCCAGAACTTCTATGACTGAGGACTGGAAGGTCACGTCACACCGGTGCTCCGTCATAGAAACCCTGGCAGAAGTGTCAGGTAGAAGAGGAGGTTCTCCACGCATCGTGCAGATGTTCACCGGCTGCCAGAGAGGAGGATCCAGGTCTCCTGCAGCGCTGCGGGGGATCCTCCTCTCTGGCAGCCGGTGAACGTCTGCAAGCAGGTACTTCTGCTGGCCGGTACTTCCGCCGGGGCTTCTATGGTGGAGCACCGGAAGATCATGTCACGCCGGTGCTCCATCATAGAAGCCCCTTTAGAAGCTGCCGGAGAGAAGGATTCGGGTCCCCTGCAGCGCTGCAATGGATCTGGATCTTAGTCTTGTAGTCAGACCTCTATTTGAGGCCTGATTATAAGATGACCTTGAACACAAGACGAGGGGTATTTTTCAAAGCATTTGCTCTGAAAAAACCTTGTCTTATAATCGAGCAAATACAGTATATTTTATAATAGAAAGGTAGAAAAGGTTCTGTAAGGTAAGTGCATAGATTTTTTACATTTTAAAGATATGATATTTCCCCGTAATTGGGAAATGTGAAAATTATATGAATAGATCCATTCATTTAGAGGATTGTTTTTCTTCTTTGGATACAGTGGAAAAAAAAGGTTCATGGTCTTTTCCTGGTAGAAATGCAATTTGAGGTAACAAACAGGTGGTACATCTGTTCGAGATGCAACAAAAGAGAAGGTTCCTATTTACGTGATTGGTGGAGATGTGAATTGATTAAACCGCCATGGGATATCATATACGATATCTTGAAAAAGAATCGATATTATAGGTCCAAATAAAAAAATGAAATTGCCCTTCTGCAGATAAACAGAGTAAACAAATATACAGTATATAGTTACACACTGTTTGGTGGCTACAAAAAAAAAATAGAACTAATAGAAATAATAGAGCTAATCCTTTTCTTTTAATTTCTTTTAGTTCAAGCAAAAGGTGAAAAATAAAATAATGCATCAAATACCAAATATTTAATGTGGGATGAATGGGTTCAGAAGCTGGAACATTTAAATCTTAATACTTTCTCTTAAAGGAATTTAAATTAAATTAGATGGATCTCTGATCTCTTCTGGCTATTGTGTATCTGTTATGTATTAGTTTTGTACGTGTTATATTGTAACTCAGTTATGTACCTTTCAAATATGTATTACAATGTTATTTACATGTCAGGTAGTATTTTATATTTTGATATTTTTTCATTAAAAAAGTGAGACCTTAACACCAGTGGCGTCGGCAGGGGCGGGCCAGAGGGGGCCATGGCCCCCCTACATCATGCTGTGTAACAGACGCGAAGGAGAGAGAGAGGCGTTGAACGGTCGCTAAGGAATAAGTCCTCAGCAACCGTTCGGCGCTTCTCACTCTTCTCCGCGAGGCCTCTGCCTTGGTCGCAGTGCCGGCATTTCAAGCCGAGCGCCGGTATATGATGTCATATCCAGCGCTCAGCAGTGAAGCCGCGCACACTGCGGCAGAACCAGGGAGACAGGGACCTTGCGATCCCACCGCTGGACTTCTACAAGCCCAAGGTAAGTGAACTTCAAAGGGGGGAGAGGGTAGAAAGTTAGGAGGGGGTTAGAGAGTGAGAAAAGGTAGATTGGGAGGGAGAGGGGATAGATAGGATAGACTGGGAGGGAGAGGGGATAGATAGGATAGATAAGGAGGGAGAGGTAGGAGGGACAGGGATTATGGAGGGAGGGAGAGGGGTTAGATAGGGTAAGGACGGAGAGGGGTCAGATAGGGTACATAGGGAGGGAGAGGGGATAGATAGGGAGAAAGGAGGGTGGCAAGAATATTGAAATAAGGAGTCAGAATGAGAGAGAGAATGAATGGATTAATGTGTGGATGCATTAATGAATATGTGTAAATTTGTGTGAAAGAATAAGTGAATTAGTGAGTGACTGTAAGTATATATCCGCAGCAGGGGCTAATATCAATATATATCCGCAGCAGGGGTTAATATTAATATATATCGGAAGCAGGGTGTAATATTTCTATATATCGTTAGCAGGGTCTAATATTTATATAGGCAGCAAGGGCTAATATTAAAGAATGAAAAATAACTGCCAGTTTAGCTGTTATTTTGAACACACCCAAACACACACTTCTCAGACTCAGTTCAAGAAAATAATCCAGCAACAAAACTACATGCTACACTAAATTTAATACAATTGTCATGATTCTACATACTAAACTATGGAAAGAATCCCAAGCCAATTAACTGTGCAGAATCTTGGCATATATTTTTTTAATGGGAGGTACATGTCACTTCTACTGAGTACCAAGCTTTGTAGTCAACTTTATTGATTAAATCTGTAAGTCTAGTTTCTTACGGTCTCCATAGCAACGTAAAGGTCCTACAGAAAACCAAGCCTCTGAGCTGGAGCGGTTAGTGTCTCCCACGACCACTTGTGTTACTGGTAAATGGTCACGATAGCTGAGTATCCCTTTGTCGTATCTCCTAAATAAAAGAGGAAGTATTAATAATGATTTGTTTCTGACATATTGTCTATACATATAGTGATACATAACATTTTTTTTTACACCATTTATTTTAGAGGTACGTTCTGTGTTATGAATAGAGACCCAGTGAAACGTATAACCTGTATTCACAGCATTTTATCCTTGTACATGGAAATAGGACCTCAGGTTGTCCTGGCCCAAGTTAGAGTCAAGTGGTTAGGACAGGCATGTCCAAACTTTTTTCGAGTGCCAGATTTGATGAAGTGCGAGGGCCAACCATTTTGCCTGACATTCTTTGAACCATTAAAATTTAATGCAAATTAACTATTTTATGCAAGGTTTATTGAAAACGGCATACTTTTCATTTTGTGACTTGGATGACAAATCTAAACAGGTGTTAAATCACTCTGCCTTTAATATCAATAAAACAGATCTATATTTGGGCAACTTATCTGTGGGGCCTTATCAGGCCGGACTTTGGACATGCCTGGGTTAGGATCTACTTCTACTCCATCTTAGTGCATACCTCTGTTCTAGGATAGGATTTACCTGTCTAATATAAAGAAATAGAGAACTCCTTTGCAATGTTTTCACAAATATACAGTACTGTGCAAAAGTTTTAGGCAGGTGTGAAAAAATTCTGTAAACTAAGAATGCTTTCAAAAATAGACATGTTAATAGTTTATTTTTTATCATTTAACAAATTGCAAAGTGAGTGAACAGAGGAAAATTTTAAATTAAATGAATATTTGGTGTGACCACCCTTTGCCTTCAAAACAGCATCAATCTGAAGCAAAAAGTTCAATTTTTGACTCATCAGCCAACAGAATATTATCCCAAAACGTTTTGGGGGTTATCAAGATGTTTTTTTGGCAAATGTGATACATGTCTTTGTGTTCTTTTTGGTCAGCAGTGGTTTTCACATTGCAACTGTTTCCTCTCATGGAATTGTGAACACTGACCTTAACTAGGACAATAGAGGTCTGCAGCATTTCTTTACATGTTAATCTAGGTTCTTTTGTGACCTCTTGGATTGGGTTTTTGAGACCTTTAAGCCTACTTCATTTTGCAAGACAGGTTCTATTTAATTGCTGTTTATATTCAACAGGGCTGGCAGTAATCATGCCTGGGTGTGTCTAGTGAAACTGAATCCAAATCAATTCAATTTGGTTAACTGATTTTGTAACCTAAGGGGCAATTACTTTTTCACACAGAGCCAGGTAGGATTGATAGCTTTTTTCTTTCTATACATGCAATCATCATTTTGAGTTTACTCAGGTTATCTTTGTCTAAAATTAAAATTAGTCTGATGGTCCGAAACACCTAATTATGGTAAATATGCAAAAATGAAAGGAAATTGGGAGAGGGCAAATACTTCTTCACAGCACTGTATATATTTAAGAGCCAGCTGTGAAAATATTTTGCTGATTTATCTAGCAAAATGTATGTCAAGTGTGTGTGTGTGGTTGTGTAAATGTACAGTAGAAAAAATGTAATAGCCATCCACTATGCATATGGCAGCTGAGTGGTCCTTTTAAGTTTTTATTGTGTTTCTTATGGAAATTCATGGAGGGAGTTTGCAGAATATTTATTCACTCCTTTCCCCACTCTCCAGCTAAATGCCATGCAGGGTATGGGTTCAGGTGAACATATCTTCCTGGATGCGATATGCTCACCTCTTGTCAGCACCAGCACTGGTTCAGCAAAATGCTGCAGGGTGGGGTCTCTTCCGAGTCCTCCCACTGATTTTACCAACAGCACTTTCCTGCCACAGATTGGCTGCTTCAACCAGTCAATCAGTGAAAAAGAAATGTCAGGCTCTGTAGGAGGATGCAAGCTGTTGCAGGAGGGCAGCTGATTCTGTCAACATAAGATTTTTATTTTATTTTGGAAGAATGTCTATTGAAGTACTCACAGAGTACAGTATAGTGAGTGTGTCAGGTACACTAAACAGATTAAGCTTCTAAAGAGGGACCATCATGACAGAGAACATCTAAATCAGTCAAAGCATTAAACAAACCAGTAACCAACATGACAGTCAAGCAATAATGAGGAAGAACTAGATGTTATGAGCACCCTCCTTCCATTTTTTAAAGATTCATAACAAATAGAAATTACAATGGAATAATGCATTAAACAAATCTTCTAAATTGACAAACTAAAAATTAACTATTGCACACAAGCAGACTTGTTCTATACTTTGGTTTGCTGCATGTTTATTTCCTCATAATTTCGGTATAGACCAACTGTCGGCCATCTCACATGTACAAGTTTATTGACTGTAGCTGTGTTTCATAAAAAAGGTACAGGGTAGATACTGGATCTTGCACCTCAGCATAGTCACCTGCTACTCACCACTGCAAGTGATCAGCATCACAGTTGCAGAAGAGGTTTGGATCAGCACATGATTTCTCTAAGCCACAAGCACACCTCTGAATTCCAGGACTGGAGCCACCCCAGTAAAAATGTCTTTCATTATTTCGCCCCATCCAGAAGCTGTAAGGCAGTCCAGCTGTTATAATAAAGATAAAATATAGATGATAGTATCTGACTATATATTTTTTTTTAATTTATTTATTAACAGTAAACTGCAAGTCCCTATCCCTGACTGTTTTTATTTGGTAGGGTCCATGGAGAAAATCTGCTGAAGCTATATGTCTGCCTGCTACCTCATTTAAAAAAGAGGAAATGGTAGGACAAGAGGCCATAGTCTAAAACTAGAGGTCAGAGGTTTATATTTGATGGGGAAGTTATAGTTTACAGAGAGGGTGGTAGATAAATGGAACAGTCTCTCAGCAGAAGTGGTTAAGGCTAATACAGTAAGGGAATATAAACATGCATGGTGTTGGCATAATAACTATCCTGACTATAGGACTGGGCTATGGGAAGGACATCATGGAACTAGAAAAAGTCCAAAGGAGGGCTACAAAATGAATAAGGGGATTGGAAGATACTAGTTATGAAGAGAGACTAAAAAAGTTAAGATTATATACACTGCAAAAACGGCGTCTTAAAGTGGATATGATAACATTACGGCCAATATAAAGAGCTCTTGAGCGACCTGTTCTTTAACAGAAATGTTCAAAGAATAAGAGGTCACCTTCGGAAACTGGAAGAGCGGAGAGTCATAGACGACTAAGAAAGAGATTCTTTACAGTAAGGACAATAAAGGCATGGAATTTGCTGCCAAGGGAGGTGGTGGTATCAAATACATTAGATGCCTTCAAAAGGGGTCTGGGTATTTTTTTTTTTTTACATACAGGGCTATAAATAGAATTAATATTTTAGAGCTTCTTGATCCAAAGAGAAATCCGAATACCTTTTGGAGTCAAGAAGGAATTTTTCCCCCTGATGGCAGAACTTGATGGACTTTTTTCAACCTTATGTAGGTCTTTTTTCAACCTTATGTACTATGTAAAGACTGATTGGGGTTGGAATCCATACATCAGGAAAAACGGGCAGACTATCTGTCAAATTCTATGTTTCTATGCATATTTTGCCTTAAATTAGATATCTATAAGTAGCTTAACTTGTCCTAAAAATACAAATAGGTTTATCTAGTTAGTGTAGTTGCAGTAGAGCAAAAAAAATGAAAAGTTGCCTGAACTTGCATTTCAGATTGGACACGTAGCAAATACAACGGTGTGAAAAAGAAAGCACACCCTCTTTGAATACTATGGTTTAACATATCAGGATATAATAACAATTATCTGTTTTTAGCAGGTATAAGAAAATAAGCAAATACAACCTCAAGTGAACAACACATGACATATTACACTGTGTAATGACTTATTCAACAAAAATAAAGCCAAAATGGAGAAGTCATGTGTGAAAAATTAAGTACACTTTATGATTTAATAGATTGTCAACTTGATCAACTTTTAAAAGCAATAACTTGAAATAATACGTTTTCTTTAACCCCTTAACGGCAAAGCCCATACATGTACAGGGTTGCCGTGCAACATGATAATGACAATGCCCGTACATGTACGGGCTGCCGTTAAATAGCTGCATCGCCGGCTGAGGCTGACCATGTATCCGGGGAGGATCAAAGATCGCGGCGGTGGTGGGCTAAAATAGCTTAGGAAGCGATCGGAATCACTTCCTAAGCATAAACTGTGCTGCCGACATGCCTCGATATCGAGGCACGTCAGTAACACTACCCCCTACCCCGATAGCCTTGTGATTGCTCCGAAGAGCAACCACAAGTGCCATCCTGTAAATGATGTTGCCATCATTCACACAGTGGCATTAACAATAGATCTGAGTTCACGGAGGGTCTATCCAGGTACTGCATCCAACCATGCAAGGTCAATGGAGCCCAGCTCACGAATCAGAGTGATTAGTAAAAAAAAAATAAAAAAAAAATATAGTGCAAAAATGTTACATTACATAAAAAAATATGGTAACATGTAAAAATCCCCACTGTCACCAAAAAAAAAAGTTTTTAATAAGCAAGTCCTACAATTCTTTATCTTCACAATAATTCCTGCATGGAAAGAGTTAAAGTATTGGCATTCCAAATGCCCATAGGGTGTCTGGTATTAAAAAATGCATGAGTTGATGGGGCAAATTTAATTGGCCGGGTTCAAAGATGTCCCAAATATTGGACATGGGGGCAGTAGGATCAGATGTGTAAATGGCAAAAAACTACACACCTCACAAAGGCGGCCTTTTACCTCCCAAATAACCCTAAAAACCCATGCATGTACTGAACACATATTGGGGTGTTGTTTGACTCGGACATATACCAGGAGCGATAAATTTATACCTGAAGTACAACGTGTGTGAAAAAAAATACAAAAAAAAATTACTACCATAAAGTTTCACAAAGGCTGGTGGTAAAATTAGTGCATGGAAAGGGTTAAAATACCAGCATTTCAAATTACCTTGGGTGTTCTAGTTTAAAATATATGATTGATGAGGTAAATTAGCATTGGCCGCGCTTCAAAAGATACCCGAAATAGCACATGGGGGAAAGAATTAACAGATTTGGAAAAAAATTGAAATAGCAAAACGCTACCTGTACTTATTGCCCCATAACATGCAGAAAAAAGCAAAAAAACATTGGGTATTTCTAAACTCAGGACAAATAGTAGAATCTTTTTATCAGGTTTTTTCATGAGTTTTTGCAGATGAGTAAGTGTTTTTTTGTTTAAAAAGTTAGGAAAAGTAATTTTTTAACAAAAAATACAC
>VKOC01027456.1:0-38410 GCA_009364415.1 Spea multiplicata
TATATATATATATACTTTAGGAAGTTATGGTGGTTCAAATGGTTGTATAATTAATTGCAAGGTTTTTTTTTTTATCCGACCTTCCTTTTATATAGTTTTGTGTACATGGATGAATACACACGTGCATTATGGGGCTTCTTTTACTTTATAATTACAAGCGTTCCTTATTTTATGGTTTATGCACTGGAACATTATCAATGTATGCAATTATTTAATCCACAGAAGGTTCATCTATGGATAATGCGCTGAATACGCATTTTTGAAACATCAAGACTAAGTAGTTGCATGTTAATGCAATGCTCCATGCTGACGCTGCTGGTAACTTAAAGGTGGGATAGATTTGTTTATGTAATTACTAGCGGTAGCAGCTGGAAATATTTTATGCTGGAGAAGTAACCATTATTGCTGAATAAGTACATTTCTACAAAAAAAACAAAATCAGAATATTTTAACATAGATATTCATGCTAGTGTTTTCATTAAACATTTTACTCGTTACATGAAGCCTTTCCAAAGCGGTAGGGTTTTTTTGTGCTCAGTTTGATTCCCGGTCTGCAATTCCATGTACTGTGCAAATTTATGTAAATTAGACAAATTAACACAATTACACATTCATAGGCTGTTCACAAAGTTCAACTGGAAGGTCACAAACAGATCTCTCTAGGCTTTAAAACTGTAAAATAGGCACCCTACAAAATCAATAAAGAATGTTTATATATGTATGCAGGCTTTGGACTGACTTAATACCGGTTCTTAATTACATAGCCAAAAAACAGAAGAACTTGCTAGATTGTTATTTAGAATTTCAGAGGACATCTTACGCCCGGTGGTTTAATGTCTTTATCACTAGATGTCTCTCTTTCCCCTATTTTGGAAAGGTTTACTTTCTCAGCATTGCTCTGTAGTACTCATTATATTGTGTTTATAACGATTAATTGAAAATGCTTTTTATAAAAAGCTCTGTCTCTGGAAATGTGATCTTTTGTCTTTCTGAGCTGACTTAATGGAAATGATCAGATCGGGGTTTTTTCCCTGCGTATTGCATTTTTTTTTTACCTTTTCTCAAATGGACAAAACATCTGAGCTAATAGTATCCAGCGATTTATAGAAAGTCAAGTTAGGAAAATGTCTGAATATGATGCATATACTGTAGTACTCCCACGGTATTCTGTGTATGCAGTAATGTTTTTGTAAGAGACTCTTGTGCCAAATGGCCTTTTTTGGCAAGTCCTAAGAGATGATTGTTAAGCTCTGTTAGATGAATGGCCATATGCTAGGTTATATTCAAAGTTATACACAAGGCAAAATAAGGCACCTATAACCACATAGAATGCGTTCCCCTCTGCTTCCCCCAATCAATGCTTCCATAGGTATGAAGACTTCATGGGGTCATCATAATGTAAAGCACAGGGTAAAATGGTCAAACAAGATGGATTGGGACAAATACGTCAGAATGCATAAAACAGAATGTATCAGGAAACACAATTAACATGTCACCTGAAATACAAGGGGGAGTGTTTTTAAATGGCTGCCCACAGACACCTGTAGACACAGGTAGAAATAGTAAAGGTAAGCAAACAAAGAATTACCTGGATAGGCACCACAGAAGTCTATATTATAAATGCAGAATTCAGGGTTCAAGGCCCAGTACCTCACACATGTTCAGAATTAAAGAACACACCCGATTCGATAAACCAGGCCTAAGCACTTCCTAAATTAAGTGCGAAAAGGCATTTTTTGGCTACTAAAAAGCTACTACAGATCAATAAGGAACAACCGTACCTAAGTATACTTTTTGTGCCAGCATTGAGAGGGGTATTTGCAAAACCCCTTTTTTACGGTTTAGAATTTTTACTTTCCCCTATCATATTATTTTAATTGCTTTACTTGCTTCAATGTATTAATGTTAAGTAAAATATTGTTTTACTAATTGTGTAGACCCACTTTTCGGGGCTTTGTGCCAGGATTGGCACACGTAAGTAACAACAACTCTTTCAGTACTGGTGCAGAAGGTAAAAATAACCCAGTAGCACACCGGTTGAGATCCATGGTTGTGTGTGGCATGTATTTGATTTCAGGTTAGAAATATTTATGAATATATTGGAATAATCTATGTGTGGGTCATGCTAATTACCACAAGCATCCCCATATGAACATTAATCAATCCACCTAAAAACATTAATAAGCGCTTTAAGAGCAGTCTAAATCCAAAGGCTTTCCCTTCTTTCTACTCCACTTACTCTACTCTCAAAATCACATTGTAAACAAGCTAAAGTGTTTAAGTTACTGAATAAAATCTATTTAGTTACTTGATTTTTTAGTATACACTGTTTACCTATTGGAAATGCTATATCTTTCACAACTGGGACTTGCTTGAGGCTCGGTAGGTTAGACTCTGGAAGTCATGTCTTTGGCTCCTGTTGTGAGAAGATAATTCTGGGGATAGCATTACAAAGAAAGTGAAATAGGATAATTACATGGAATATGATAGTTTAATATTGTGTTCCAATTAAGACAAACCAGTCGGTATTGCCTCTCGGGAAGATTTTTACACTGCTTAAAAATAAACATAGAGGAAGTAACTGCAGAGAGCCCAAGAACAGAAAAAAATGATTGACGGCACAATTTTAATTGGGTTATTTATAGATAACTATAAAATCACCCTTGCTGTCTCTGTAAGAATCATTTGAGTTTAGGTCTTATGTTATGAAGCTGGTATTTACTGCTCAAGCTGGGCTTTCTGTACGCTTGGTAATCCACATTTTAAAAATTGTGTGTCAGAAAGTAAAAAATATGTCTCACTTCATTTTATCTAAAGGGAAAATTAAACATCATCTTTCAAACTTTCTTTTCAGATTTAAGAGATTGATATTTACAATACCGGACAATGTGCTTCACAATTAACATGAATTTTATAATGAATAGTGAAACCAGGTGACAGCTGGTAAGATGTAAGGGCCCTTTTTAAGTTATCTCATTTCAAAAAAGCTGTAAGTTATCTGTAGGTTATCTCATTTCAAAAGGAGACTAGAAGACCTCTATCTACTGAGTATCTGATCAGGTTAATCAACCTAACATGGTAACATCTAGTGAGCCTAAAGAAGCCAATAACTCTGTTGCACATGGCTCACTTTTAACAGTGTAGCAGCCAGCAATCCTGTTAAACAGCTACAGATTATACAAAGTAAAGACCTAACCATATTCTCATAGGATCCCTGAAAATTATGGTCAGTGTAGACTCTTTATAAGGTAGCACCAAACCTGAGTATAAGTTTGCCATTGGCATTCTCCTCAGATGTTTGGGCAGTAATTTCTATCCCCTCTATTTACTATGCATCTCGTTGATCTATTACCGTTCGAGTATAAAACTTTGGAACCCACAAGATGTTTAGAAAGATGTGTTAAATGTATTATAATTTATTTGCATAGTGCTGTACAATGGAGTTACACATAAAATTACATATTTAAACAAGTAGAGATTTTAGTATGTGGGTGTGTGTTCATATATGGCACAGATAAGCTGTTTGAAAGCACTGACAAGCTGGGGACAAAGATGGCACAGACAGGCTGTTGGGGATTAGGGTGGCAGTGATAAGCTGTTTGAGGTAAAGAGACTCACAAGCTGTTTGGGGCAAAGGTGACACTCACAAGCTATTAAGGGCAAATGTGGCACTGTGGGACATGTTGCTTAGGGAAGTTGGGAGGTGCCAGGGCAATTTTTCAGTGGGCTGTGGCTCCTAATTATGCCCCCACTCACTATGCATATTAAATGACCAACCCTATAAGCATCTCTTGCAAGAAGAGCTAAATTAGATCTGTATACTCCATGGTTTAATCAATGTTGTGAATTTTGAGAAACTATCCATTATACAGACAACCCTTGCAGGTGAATTGCACTTCAGATGACCCTCTCAGCTATTGTGTGTACTTTGAACTCACCATCACCTGCCATCTAAGCTGTTGTTTGGATCACTGGTTTTGTGTCAGATAAATACAATATAAATAAAAATAAATTGCTATTGTACATTAATTTGCATCCTAGAGCAAATATGGGCTGATTGTCCTGAAGGTTCCTACATCCATAGACGTGCTGTTATATTAATTAGAAGATTGATGCATTTATTTCCAATGTACCAGAACCACATATGGGAACTTTTGGGCTCCGGCTATCCGGAGCCTTCCCTTGCGGGACGCGGCCAGGACGTCCCTCTGACGTCGGGGGCGTTCCCACTGATGTTGGGGCCGTTCCCATTGACAACACTGGGAGTTCAACCTAAATTAGCTGGAAACACCCCCATTTAAAGGGAAAATGGGCGGGGGCGGGGCATTCAAGACCCCACTCCCACGACCCAGAGGATTTGGGTCTTGACCCAGGAAACCGGAGAAGTGGTGCTTCACCCAGAAATCTCCAGGCAAACACGGAGAGTTCCCAGGTATGACCATAACATGCGCAACAAAGACATTAGAGAGAGCCAATCATATATGGCTGGTCAACAGTGACAATTTGTACAGGACTCGTAGTGCTCTGCGTGCTATGGTACCCACCAATTCAAAATGATGAATGCAATCAGTTACTTTGTAGCCTAGGAACAAAAAGACCATTACACAATAAAGCATTATGCCTATTATGATATTATCTATTTGTAATTGGAAATATGCCTTTCTTTCATTTATATATGTTTTTCAACTTTATGTCTTTAAGGCTATTGTGCAATAAGTACACTAAATGCGCAGTATTTACAAAAATACTGTCCCAAAAGGTGTCATTTGTGTGTTAAGTAACAATAGACAACTGCATGATTTCAAATTACTTTCTTGTTTGTCGCTGATGACAATCATATTTTGGCGTATGTTCTCTGCAGTTACAAGTTACAGCTCTTACTTTAAAAAGGAAAGGTACTAACCAGACAACTCCGCGGGTATGTGCATCGATGAGTAACATTATGGAATGAGTCATGCGTTGTGAATAGCGCAGCATTACAATTCCAGCTTCACTGCTTATCTAATAAGAAAATGAATGATTTGATCCATTGAAATCCCAGAAATCGCTGATCTCTCTCATTCGATGTGGTGCAAAGTCATCTTTAAACCATATAGGTACATTACACACAGGTCATTATATATCTTTAGCTCATAAATAAACAGATTTCTAATATGTTATATACAAACCATGCATGCTTAGGGCTTGAATTGCTCAGGTGAACACTAATTTCTTTTATTCTTTTGTTGCTACATTGTTGGTTTCCCTGGCTTTTCTATTATTATAAAACATAAATCGGAAAAAAGCCGTTTTCCCATTTGTAACCATAAATACTTGCAATAAAGCAAAGTCTTGGAATATTGCTCTAAATTTATTTTTTATTGACTAAATGGATGGATGGGAAAATGTGTGCCTAGTCTGAGCCACACATGTTAACTTAATTAACTTACAAGGGACCCTTGTCATCAATGTTTATTGCGTAGCCACACCGAGTAGCGAGAGGCATTTAAATTCCTGCACAACATTTTTAATTCTAGGTTGAAATCATGAAGCTTAGTTGTGCCTCGCAAGGTTCTACTTTATCAGATGGGAAATTTGGTCACTCCTTCAAGCACACCCTCAGAGAAGGACACATTTCCATGTCCATTTTTGTTGAGGATAGTTTAGGCAGCATGACAGATATATCACTCAGCAAGTCATTTTTCCAAGAAAACAAAATCACACAGATGTCTTGATTCAATGACCTATCTCAAAAGTAATTTTGAAGAAAATGTTGGTCACAAGTCATGCTAGCAAGCAATTCAACTAACAAAATATTGTTAAAAAGTCATATGCATGTAAATGTTTCCATGAACCCTAATCACAACACAACATTGAATGACTCCATATCAAAAAGCCTGCATGTCTAATAAGATCAAAGCAAACCACTGTTCCTTCAATGAGGTCCATGGAACTTTCCATAGACTTAAGGAAAGTAGGACATAGCTTCTTCATTGGACCAGTTAGGCATCTATCACATCCTGAGTACACAAGGTTCTTGGTTTTGTCACCTATATCAGTATTTTTGTCAGGGACACGCACCTGGGAAGAAACAGACTATGTTAAAACAGACCTAGATAGAGTAGTATAAATAAGGGAACCCAGTCAGTTGCACAGGGAAAGGAAGGCAAAATCCAGCCCCCAATATTAAACAAGACCAGTCCTATTTCTGAGGGGGCTGACTGGGTCTCTAAATCTTTCAAATTGTTGTGCCGGTGAATGTATGAATCAATGTGTTGAATTTATATGAAATGTAAAGAAATGAAATGAAATGAAACATTTTATAGACTGGTTAAAAGAATCAAGCTACAATGTAAGAAAAACGTGGGTCCAGTTTAGAATACAGTATATATTAATCCAGCACACCATATATCTATTCTCAAAAACCAGGATTAGATTCATTGTCTACCTAGGCACGTTCTGTATTTCGGTGTTCACAGACTTGTATTGTTTATCAGGGCACATCAACATACATTAAAACGCAGCGGAGACACTACTAGCTGAACAAGTGGAAAATGCTTTATAAAAATTCCGCATGAATCATCTCCAACAGCACACCTGACCTTAAGTGTTTGATTTTACTGCAGCTCAATGCTCTGCGCTAATTCTAGAACATTGTGTTCTGAGAAAATTAAATTGGAGATGTGCAGCTCGTCAGTTCTTAAATCACCGCCTTTTACTGTGGAAAGGTGGAATAACATGAATACAAGTAACATCTGAAGCACCATGCGAAAATGGTCAAGGATCAGGTCCTGGAAACCCAAAAGTAGTTTATATAACATTCATGTTTTGAATTAGAAGACCATTGGGAGATTGATCCATGAGTTTGGAGGCATCATAGAAAAGCTAATTGTAGTGGCACAAGCAGTTCTTACTACCCAGATCTGTAATGTCTTTGCACTAAAGAAACATTTTAAATGTGAAAAGTTTAAGCCTATAAAGCATGAGTGTTATGAGTTAATATGTGGTATGTGCTTAATCTTTAGTGTCAGCTTCTAGTATGATCACTGACCAGGGGCAAAGCCCCGTCACTGCCTCTTATTCACTTTGTGCAAGTTATTCCTTTTTAGTGCCAGAGGGGTGTGAAACACATTGGATACTGCCCTGCATTGACTCCAGACTCTATCTAGCAGTGTAAAGGAGATCTGTCATTTTCCTAAATCCTACATTAGTGAACGGTTCTGTTCACTAAATGAACACATGTAACTGTGATTAATAAGCAATATACCTCGATATGTCTATACCAAGGGATTCAACACGAGATCTGGTTAAGGTACTGTAGATTTAAAAAATAACATATTCAATCCACTACACCTATGTGTTTTGGGTTGTTTTCAAATATTCGACAGATACAAGGAAAATTAGATGTTTATTCCCTCTAGCTATCTCATGGGCTATTGCTTCATTTTGTTGTGGATCTATTCATGCAGCATTTGTAAGGGTTGGGGAGGAATAGGGGAGAACCTCAAGAATTATTCCGATATTGTTTGCACTGCACTACATACTGTCAGGCCAGAGTGGGGGAGGATCAGGAGGATATGAAAAGATAGATAACAACATTTGGCCAACAAATATACAGTGTCCACAAAACACATATAGAGAAAAACATCCATAATAAGACAAAATATGAAAATACTTAATTGTAGATCTATCAAGATAAATCTTGCAAGATGCATTTCTTGAGATGTTGGCTAGCAAATGGCTTGTGTTTCAGGAAAGCTCTTCTACCTTGCAATAGGCCCACTCTTGAAATGGTGGCTAGCTGAGAACTTGCGGTGTTTCAGGAAAGCTACAAAAGGGGAAAAAGAAGATCAAGCCTTTAAACTAAATATTTCCCAAAGGATTACACAGAAATCCCCAAAATACCGGTAGTTTAATTTATTAAAGATAAAAATTGTGACTGTGACAGCACCTCCAACTGTACCACATACCATGGGCTGTAGCCAAGGTTGCCTCTGACTATTTTCCTCTGATTATCAGAGAGTTAAACTCAAACATGCTGCTTCACTTGATACAAGCTGTTCCTTTGGCGCTGCTACAAATGTCACTCAAAAATAGGCTTCATAATTTAGCCCCTAGCAGCTCTAATCAGATATACAGTGCTCGGGGGATTTGTCTACCCTTACCTTTAGCATACTAATATTCTGTAGGTGCCATTCACATCTGAATCTGTAAAGAACTAAAAGTAATAGAAAATATGTGTGTTTTATATTGGGTGTCTGCCAAAATTAGGATATGAAACTTGAAGTGAGAAGAAAGGTACCGGTATTTTTTTAAAGATTTATTTTTATTCTTTTTTTTTAAGCAGAAATGCCCTTTTAGTACATATAGCATAGTACCGGTACTTAACATAGCAATAACATGGTCACATGGTTAAGTACATGGTTAAGGTGTTGCATCACATATTTCACGCTTTAAGGATTTGGAATATAACTCTATGCCAATGTACTTAGTAGAAGGGGTTTGTATGTTTGTATGACAAATGTATAGTATAATTCTTGAAATTTAAAGACAGATGAATATGGATGCCCAATCTTCTAATCTTAATTTTACAAATGAATCTAATTTAGTTTTGCTACAGTTAATTGTATTATGAACCAGATTACTATCTTTGCCTTTGCCTTTAAGAACATACATCTTTAATAACTGTATGGAGCCTTGTATGTAAAACACCAAAAACAAGTATAGTACCTGCCATCATACAGGTAACAAGGACGTCTATTCACTAAAAAGCTGAGTTGTCAGTTGAATTAAGGTTTAGCTTGATTAATGTAACTTAATTTACGTATGTATTTGAATGCTGCTAGTGCTAGTGACGTTAAATTTAGAACTTAACTTTTATGTCTTCAACTGATGCTTGAGTTACAGTAGAAAGAAAACAAGCATAAAAGATTGGCTGAATTATATCAAATATATGTGACTAATTTCCCCAACACCTAAGAAAAGAAAATCAACCACCCACTTAAAGTAAAAGTACCTAATATATATATATATATATATATATATATATATAAAATGAAAAAATTGAAAAATGGGGTCCCACCCACTGTGCTATGATTTGACCTGAGAGAAGTATGGAATCTACCCATGCTTCTATCTCCTATAGATGATGGGTTAAAATAGCACTATTGGAAGCAATTGGACACTAGGCAATATCCTGTGCCCAGTGGTACAGAGGGATTAAAATAAAGATTGATATCAGGGTTGGGCCATGGGTCTTCGGTACAGGTGAGCTAGAATTCTCAGCAACCTTTCCACTCTTTAATAATATGTAAAGTCAAAGTGCATGTTGTACACTATGTATAACTAGTTGATGTGAGCTCATTTTCGTTCAAGCTAAGTGTAAATGTCAGTATGTATTTTTGTAAATTGGATTAATTTAAAAAGTAAAAAAAATATTAATGATACATTCTTACTGATAATTTAATAAATAACCTGTCTGAATCAGTAAGGTGTCTCAGGAGGTGGACTGTTTGACTCATGTATTGACAGATTTATGACCTAAGTGCTTCTGTTAAAGGCTAAATGACCTAGATCACTTGGTCAATTCACATTAGTCTCAAGTATTTCATATATCTCTATAATAAGACACACTTGGGTAACTAACAGCTGGAAAAAACTGAAGAGGCAGTCAAGGGTGAAAATTCTTCATACTCAGGGTTGATTGGTACCCTCAAGCTAAACAGTTTATATCCCAAATGTTGTTAACAAAGGGATTTTTGTAAAAATGATCATCCCATTTATTATCTAGTATACATATACATACTATATGGACAAAAGTATTTGGGCAACTGACCACTAAATTACTATATAGCCCCCCCCCATTTGCAGCCATACCAGCTTCCACTCTTTGGGAAAGGTTTTCCACACAATTTTGGAGTGTATTTACTTGCAATCTCCTTTCCAGTTCATCCCAAAGGAGTTTGATGAGGTTGAGGTCAGGGCTCTGTCAAATTTTAACTCACCAAACTCATCCAACTATGTCTTTATGGACCTTGATTTGTGGACTGGAGCACAGTTATGCTGGAATAGAAAAGGGCCTTCCCCAAACTGTTCCCACAAAGCTGGAAGCATACAATTGTCTAAAATGTCTTTGTATGCTTTAACATTACCCTTCACTGGAACTAAGGGACCGAGTCCAAACCCTGAAAAACAGCTCAGACTATTATCCTTCCTCTACCAAAGTTTGCAGTACGCACTATGAATTCCATTAGGTAGTGTTATTCTGGCATCAACCAAACCTAGATTTGTCCATCAGACTTCCATGGTGACACTTGATCGCTCCAGAGAACACATTTCTACAGCTCCAGAGTCCGGTGGTGTTGTGTTTTACACCACTCCAGATGACACTTGGTAGTGATCTTTGGCTTGTGTGCAGCTGCTCAGCCATGGAAACCCATTTTATGAACCTCCTGACACACAGTGCTTGTGCTGATGTTGCTTCCAGAGGCAGTGTGGAACTCTGTAGTGAGTGATGCAGATCATTTTTACGCACTATGGTCTTCAACACTCAACACACCTGCACGGCAAATATGTGTGGTCTACTGCTCTCGATACACAACTCTATATGTATCCTATGTGTAGCATCTTTGAGAACATACAATTTCACTTTGATCACTTTTTCAACCTTTTTAAAACTTTTGTAAGGGTCAAACCTACAGAGCAATTGGGAAACCTCAAATAATGCACTTGTTTTTTTTTTTTTTAAATTATGGAAACCATGTGCCAAATTGTTTCCTATAAACGTCAAATCATTTTTGGTAGGAAGAAGTGAGAAGAAAATTAGTTTTCTGTCAGGCTGCCAAACAGCATTAGAAATTCTAGATCCTGTCTACAGACGGTTATATCTTCATAGTGTAAATGACCTTCACAACAGATTTACAATCTTTTTAACACACTGACATGTACACAAGGATTAAGATTTTTTTGTAAAGGTTACAAAGTGACATTACTATGCACACGTTGTGTAGCATTTTGAGAGGGATCTCGGTTTTTTTAAATTATATGGTATGTGTTATGCAAATGCAAATTTTAATAACTAAATATGAATGGTAAATCTCTTTCCACTCTTGTAGCTTTCCTGTAACATTCCAAGCCTTCTGCAAACCACCATCTTAAACCATCTGACAAGAGGCCCTTGTAAAAATCAAAAATATATTCATCCTTGTTTGGACTTTGGATCTGCAAGCAATTCATATTTTGTATTTTTATGCATGTTTTTCCTGTATATGTACCAGCAGGGCCGGCCCAAGACTTAATGCCGCCTGGGGCGAAGTTTAATGTAAGCGAAAACCACTTGGCGCCCCTCTCTCTCCTCCGCTTCAAAAAAAAAAAAGCGCTTGGGGCGGCAAAGTGTCGCCCCTTCAAAAGTGCCGCCTGGGGCAATTGCCCCACTCGGCTCCATTGTAGGGCCGGCCCTGTGTACCAGTATATATATTTTGGGGACATTGTTTCTTTTTTGGCCAACTGTTGTTTATCTTGGAGAAGTACATTCCTTTATCTTGATCCCCTCGCCCTGGCCTCCTACAGCCATAACCTTCCTCCTTTTTCTAACCTAAACTTCTCTGATTCTCCTCTTGTAGATTTCCTGAATCACCACACGCAGAGCAGACCACCATCTGAAACCAACCACTAAAATGGTTCATTTTATTTATACTTTCTCTATTGCATCCTGAGACCACTTAGCCCTAATTACAGCTACAAAAGAGCTCCCACTCCCTCTTTGCACCTCTCCTTTTGTTGGATTGTAAGCTCACAATGGAGGCCCTAACAAACTCATCATTTATTCTAAGAACTGTATTAAAGTACTATAAGGCTAAATGGTAAGCTCATGGGCAGACATCTTAACTCCTGATGTGTCTGTATGTAATATATATATTTGTTATGTGTGTGCAAACTGCCCTCATTAAATTGTACAGTGCTGTGCACTTTGTTGGCGCTTAGTAAAAAAAAAAAGTAATAATAATAATAATAAATCATTATTTATTTTATACCATGCTTTCATAAGCAGTGTTGCTGTGATTTTCTTCTTTCTCATTTTGTGCACCCACACACATTATATATTGTTTGTTTTTTAGGACAAACAGGGCTTTCTTTAGATACCATTCTTTTTTATCATATCATCTAATTTACTATTAAAAAATGATAAAATGTGGTGATTTTTTGTTAAAAATGACTTTTTCTCACCAAGGAAAGTTACCCCCAACAAGCCATATATTTTTGAAAACTAGACACCCCAAGGTATTTCAAATACTGTATATTAACCCTTTCCATGCACTAATTCTACCACTAGCCTTTGTCAAACTTTATGGTGATAAAACATTTTTGTATTTTTTTTCACAAATGTTGTGCTCCAGGTTTAAATTCACCGCTACTTGTATATGTCACTGCTACACAACACCCCGATATATGTCCTGAACGCAGTGATACCCCACATGCATGGGTTTGTTAGGTTGTTCGGGGACAAAAAGGCCCATTTTGAGAAGTAATTGGCATTTTGACATGTTAAAAATTCTGCCCACATATCCTGTTTCGGGTATCTTTGAAGCCGGCATATACAATTTACCCCATCAAATCATACATTTTTTTAAAATTAGACACCCTATGGGCATTTCTAATGCCAATATTTTAACTAATGCAGAAATTTTTGTGAATATATAGAATTGTAGGACTTGCTCAGAAAAAAAATAAAAAAATATATATATATAGGCACTTTTTTGGTGACAGTGGGGAAATATTTTTACATGTTACCATATTTTTTTTTTTTTAAAAAGAAACTTATTTGTAAATTTTTTTTTTACTAATCACACTGATTAGTGACCTGGGCTCCAATGACCTTGCATGGTTGAATGCAGCACCTGCTCAAGAGTTCTCAAGATGGTCTGGATAGACCCTTTGTGATTGGGGTTAAAACCCAGACTGAGTGTCAAAGGCTAAGAGTTCCCAGGTATGGTTATGAGACCCAGCATCCTAATAGCTGCTCAGCATATTAGGGTAGGGTGCATAGTTATCATGTTTGTCCAAATATTTTGACCTCATGGTAACTTTCTTGAGCAATTAAGGGGGTCAAGCATTTGCAGTAACAATGACTGATACATGCTGCTTACTCTTTAGTGAGATGTGTACTCTGGCCTGAATCTGTCAGCCTGAATTAGAAATAATGAAGGTGTTGCTGACAAGCTGCCACATTTCTCATTGACAAAACAATTGAATTGCTGCTATTAATATCTAAGAACAGCTGTTTTGTGCAGAATATTTACAGAAAAATGAACCAAAATACCACATATGCTTACTCTGCAGCAAAAATGGCTTTCCAAAAATGTATTTTATATATTAAACTATAAGAACGTTATATTGATAGCCAGCGTTCTTGATTGAGTAATAGATTTTTGGTATATAAGTTGCTATGAAACTGTTAAGAGAATGTTTCATAAGCATAAATGAGTTCTTTATTTTGAAGGCAATTCTTTATTTTATCTTTTCCAACATCTAAATATTGTTTCTTTGTGTTTAATGTATTTAATATATGTGTTTTCACTTTTTATTTTTTCTCTCCTTTAGTAGGGGTGTCAGGGACGGTAAACTGTGACTTTTAATACTCTGTCCTCTAAATCGGCTGGCATTTTGTGCTTAGATTTTCTAATCACATTTGCTTTCAATTTGCTTAGCTTTGAAGATGGATGTTTTTCTGTCCCCTTGAGTGAACTGTACAAAGTGTGTTGAAAAGCAATGAATCTGCTTTAAAATAAAGCAAGAATTGCTCATTATCATGTGCCTTCTAGGTTTAAATGACCTTTGTTAGGTTTTCCACACTATGCCTTCAGACAATATTTACTAAATGTTATGCATTTAACACCTTTTAAATTTATAACGCTAATTTATTATGCCAGTGATTCAATTCCTTCTTGATCAATGTTCACCAAGAATAAGAACTGCAATCATCACTAAATCCATATAATTTATGTGAGATTGTAGCCACCTTCATTTTTGTGTACATTTCAGAGTTTAAAGAATTTAACAAGCAAAGTATTATAATATTATCTAGTGCTAGAAGGAACATGACACAATAGAATGTGCTATAAAACAAAAATTAGCTTCAAATGTGTATATACGGTATATGTTTGTGTAGGACCTATGACTGATACAACATATATTTTGTGCACACATAGACCAGGACAGAATAGTGAACAGAAACTCTTGGTTTCTCGTTCAAATATTTCAACATAAATTAAGGGAAGTGGGGTTAAACTATACTTAAAATACATTAATATGCACTTTTAAATATATATACACATGACACGTTGTGGCACTAAGGCATTGTTAGGCATTAACCTGTTCAAGTGTCTCTGTGAGAGAAACAGTTTCAAGGACAATACGTACACTACAGAGAAAAGACAACAGAGTAGTGTCATCATTCTTTGTCATAGAATAATGTAGGATCTAGTGTCTAAACAATCACTTTCTGGTATGTAAAAGACAATCACTTTCTGGTATGTAAACAAATAAGTAAAGGCAAGGGAAAGAGATGTCAGGCATGGGGGAATATTAAACATAAAGGAAAGAGACAGAAGGCATGGAGGAATATAAGACATAAAAGGGAAAATAGCATTATATTAAACCATGCCTGCCACCTTTACATCTTGTGCCATCTAATATTGTCCTCCACCCTGCCATCTCTTTTCCCTGTTAAGTATTTTCCTACTCCATCTGTAACATTACTAAGTAATGTGTCCCAAAGTGACACTTTTTGCCCCCAAACAGCCTGTCTGTGCCATCTGAGACCCCTTTGTTCACAAACAGTTGGTCTGTCCCTTCTTTGCCCCCCAACATATACTCTGGCAGACATATGTAAATACACTTACAAAAATGTACAAATGCTAACACACATTTACTTGCTTACACATACACTAACTACTGGCTAAGACACATGTACAATCATTCTAACACACACACAGTCTCTCTCACCACTTATATATACACATTCATGCACACACACACACAAATACTACAAATGCACATACATGCTCTTACACAAACACATCTATGCTAATGCACACTTACACATAAACATCTATGCTAGCACACAAACATCTACATATTCTTGTTCATTCTTGTACAGACATTCATGCTCACATACACTTATACTTAAACATTCATGCTCACAAACATATATACTCGCCTCCCTAGACCCTTCCCACTTTAACTCATCAAAGAGCACCAAAACGGGTTGTAATGGCACCAAAGTGTGGCAAATGAATTAGCAAATCTTAACAAAATGTCAGATTTTATATTTTATTTTAGTTTGTTTTGTTGGGAACGCTCCTCATTTGTAGGGACACACGAAATTGGCAAATTGAGTTAAAAATAAAGTTTGCATGAATTTAAATGCACAAGTCTTATAATTATTATGCCTCTAAAACAGAAGAACTTTAGGAAAAATATAAATGACTGTATAAAATCAACTGATTAAAGCATCTACTAGAGGAAAAGTAGCTAAAAGGCACAGTGTGACTGATTATCCATACAAAAAGAAATGGGCTTATATAACTTTGAACACTTTTTCTTTTAGTGTGAGACTTGACTTTTTGATAAGTTTCTAAAACTAGCTTATGGTATCTTGGTGATTAGACAATAGCAGTTCCCATCACCAGTGGTCATAGAACATAGCTGAATAAAAATGTATGGCTATGAGTTTGACCCTGTACCAGATTCTAGTGATTAAAGAAATGTCTGAAAGATTTTGCAATATTTTTCTTTATATAATATTACCCCTAACTACTTCTCACTGTGATAAAGTACTTTGTATAGTTTTGAAGAACAGCTTCAAAGGATCTATGGACAGTAAATCTTATTTAAATTTTCTTGTTAAAATAATCACCAGCCGTTCTCTTGTATACATATTGAATGGTTGGTTTTATAGATGTTTGGGCTCATGGAAATTTCTTTATAATTTATCTCAGCAAGGGAAATATGAAAGCATGTGATTTACAACTAAAAAGATATTTTATTAATGATTTGCCTTTCATAAAGAAAGTTGGGTTTCCAGACCTTAAAATATTTTGTCTACCAGTCATTACTAATAGTATCCCTTCCTGTATACATTCAAGTATGGGTCAAGTGAACCCAGTCCTTGCTTGCCAAACATATAGGCAACAAAGCTGCCCTGACTATTAAAAAAAAACTTTGATTAACAAGAATTTTCTTTTGCTCTTAATTTAACCCCTTGGCTGCTAAGCCCTTTCCCACCTGGGTGCTAAGCTGTTTTTCTGCATTTTGGTGCACCTTTCGTTTAAACGCGTTTAGAAGTACATTTCTTGGGAATAAACGATACAAACCATATATTGTTTTTTTCAGCACACCCAGCAGATTCCAAATATACCATTTTTATATGTGTATGTCTGATTAGGTTTGCAAAATAAAGCCAAAAATGGGAAAAAGGTGTATTTTTTCACTTCCCACTCAATAAAAACTAGATTGTAATTTTATTTTTCTAAACTCTAATATCAAAACCTGTGTTGCTAAATATTTGTAGTAGGTAACCGGTCTAAAATAAACAGACATTGAGAACAGTAGACTGTGTTTTTCTAATATTTTATTGCTAAAAGTTCAATTTACTAGACTATCACAAAAGACATCTTTAAATTTAATGTACGGGTGCCATCAATTAAACAGCTCTAGCTGCCCGGGATGTTAAAATATGCCAACAAAACTATATATTTTTAGAAACTACACCCCCAGCCGCAGCAAATGAGGTCTCACTTGTATTTGTATCACAAATCTGACTTGCACAAGAAAATAAGTGAATATCACACTAAAAATAAATTAAAAAAAATAAAATTAAAAGCGACAAGTTCATTTATGTCTTGCGCACTCCAGGTTTGTCCTAGAAACACATGCAGCCCCTCATTTGATGCGCCAAGGGGTGTAGTTTCTGCAAATGTATACTTTTTGTACCATAATTTAACTTCCCAGCTGCCTAGAGCTGTCTAATTGCAGGCATCACCCCTAAATGTTTTAAGACAATTTTTAACAAGATTCTGAAATCTGCCATATCTGAAGATAAAGTGGTCTAGACATCTGGGAAGTTAAATTAGGGTACATAAAGTACACATTTCAAGAAACTACACCCCTTGGAGCTTCAAATGAGGGGTTACATGTATTTCTAGGACAAAAGTTGAGTGCACAAATAATGATGGAATATGTCGCTTTGGCTAGAAAATATGTTTTTTCTAACCATAGCGACATGTTCATTTGTGTCTTGCGCACTCCAGGTTTGTCCTAGAGACACATGCAGCCCCTCATTTGATGCGCCAAGGGGTGTAGTTTCTGCAAATGTGTACTTTTTGTGCCATAATTTAACTTCTTGCGCGAGCAGTAATGCCACATCAAGGCTTCAACCCTAATTACTGACCATTCACACACCTTTCATATCTCCATTCACTCGCAGAAGCACACACCATACTATCCGTACATTCACTCACAGAAGCACACACCATTCTTTCCCCTTACAATCCCAAAGAAATGATCGTAAAGGGAGAGAAAAAAAATCACTTTTACAGCAAAAATAAGTTTTGCAGTAAAAATGCAAGGCGCTCCAGCGATGAGATGGTTACTCACGTACCTTACAGGCTAAGCGGCTGATTTTACTAATATTTACAGGTCATCAGGATTTCAAAAATTTCTTCCCTTTACCATTGGCTAAATTTTGTATCGGCCATTTTTATAAAGGGAATCTGACTTTTCATAGCTATATGATCACTGTGGTAACATTGGCTACCACAGTGATCATTTAGCTAGAATACTTAAACTTTTTTTTTTAAAGTTAAGCTAGTTAATGTTTAAATAATTTAATTTGGGGGTCTCTGGGCAATTTTGATCTTTATTCATCTGCCTTTAGAGACCCCCAAATCATTTTTTTAACTTTTTTTTACATTTTAATTTTTTTAACTTAAAAGTTTTTATTATTTTTTCACAAGCATTATACCGTTGGAAAGGTGAGGCGATTACCTTTCCAACGGTATATGTTGGGGGTCTGTAGCTGCTTAGATGCCTGAGATACAGGCATCTAAGCAGCATGCCCCCATGCCGCTTTAACTGACAATTGTCAGTTGTAAATAAAGTTGCGCGGTGACGTCATCGCGTCATTACGCGCGACGTCACCGGCCGGATCGGGTGGTCCCAGCGATGCCCTTCAACATGAGGGGCAGATCGCCGGGATAGGTGGTGATGGGGGTCCACAGACCCCCATCAAGGTAAGATAGTGCTAGCGACGGCATGGTGCCGTCGTTAGCACCTGACTGGGACTGCTAGCGACGGCACCATGCCGTCGTTAGCAGTCAAGAGGTTAAAAGATGTTCTCTCATATTCTGTAAATTGGTGGGAGTGAAAAGATCCCCTGATAGGTCTTTGTATTGTCCTTTAATATTTTTCTATATAATGATCATAACGCCACATAAATATTTTTTGCCAAAGTACACAAACCCAACTTGACCAATCTATCCTAATATCTGAGATCTTCCATTGCTTTAATTAGTTTTGTTAACCACCTCTGAGTCCTTTCTAGTTCCATGATTTGTTTTTCTTAACTAGTTCTCCAAATTTGAAGTTATTTTTCTATGTATCAGCCATATAATTGCCCAGTCTCCTGTTTTGTCTAGATCCCTCTGGCATCTATTTCTTATTCAATTATATTACATAATTAGGTGTAATCTGCAGATATTGAGATACTGGTCTCATTTTCCCCTCAATCTTCTAATACATTTAAAGCTCACAAGGACAGGTCCCTCTTCTCTTTCTGGACCAGTATGTCTTAATGTGTAGTCGAGTCTGTCTATTGTCATTTTAAATATTGTTAATTTTCACTCTTCCCTAATGTAGTAGCGCTATGCAGTCTGTTGAGGGGGCCCAAGAGACAGTTGTTCTTGGTTTATAAAAAAAGCCAGGGAAACACTACCTTGTTCCTCACGCTAAAGACTGTCCAGTACCCAACCCTTCTAATGTTAAAGCAACTTTTAAGTAGCCTCTGTTCTTTATGTATTTACTATGAGGAACCAAACATAGGAAAGTCAGGCATTGGCTCTCCTCTGTCCCGCTAAGTCCTCTGGTATGTTTACTCTACTTTCCTTCAATTGGTCCGCTGACTCCTCATGACTCCACTGTATGTTTATAACACACGTACTTTTCAGCTAGCTTTATTGATAACATTGCTAATGTGTAGATGAGTGCAAAATTCAAAAGATATGACTGTTTTTTTCCATTCCACGCTCTGTTTCCAGCTCCCTAACTCTCGCACTGTCTCTTAATCTGTAGTGCGGAATGTGCTGTGCTTGCTAGAATAAAAATAAACACAACGTCTGTTGAAAGAAAGAGGAAGAATAAGTTCATGAACTATTGCAAGATCTCTTATGTAACCACTTTCTATGAAAAAAATATGTGCATCAAGCCCTAGATTAAATTTCTATATTTGTTTTCTGTTTCGAGCTATTGATTTTACAGTGTTAATCATATGTTTGGGGCATTATACTTTAAATTATGTGTGTAGATGTTTCTCTATCTTGAGACCTTCTATTAAACGCTTCTTTAAGACTACTTGGCAGGATTTAATTCTTGCTGATGTGAGGCTGGTGATTTTTGGCCTTAATAGCACCTGTTTATTTTAAGCAATTCTGCACCTTGATACTTTCATACAATCTGCAACTAAATTAGTAGTTCCCAATTCTGATTTTCATGACTTGAGAGATTCTTTAACAATGTCTTTTGTTAGCAACTTTTCTACTGGGATTTGTATAATCATTTGTGTAATCACAATATTTAAAATCTAGGTTTAGTGCAAGAGATATTTCCTTCCTGTGTTCCTCTCCTAACCCTCAGATCATCTCAAGTGGAGGCACTGGGCAGCCCTGTTTCCTTCAAAGAAAGTTAAATTAATGCAGCCGCATTCACCCCTCTGGCCCTAACAAATTTGCTAATGTTTATTATAAAACTTTCTTACTGAAACTATCTAAATAACTACTCAAGAAACTCAACTTTGTAATAGAATGCCAACTATCTTAATAACTACTCAAGAAACTCAACTTTGTAATAGAATGCCAACTATCTTAATAACTACTCAAGAAACTCAACTTTGTAATAGAATGCCAACTATCTTAATAACTACTCAAGAAACTCAACTTTGTAATAGAGTGGGCTTTTGATACGGACATTCGGTTTCCAGGATACACAGATAATGTAGAGTTTACACCTAGTAGTAGACTTGTGCAAATGGACCGAAAATGATTCAGACAATCTTTTAATTTCAGATAACAAAAATTGGAGGGCATTTTACATTCAGAAACAAAATTTGTTCTCACTTGCCCTCATTCTAACATGCTCTTTCACATGCTCTCACACTCTCGTCATTGGGATCGGCACCATTTTTGCAGAAGTTGCTGGGATGTTATGTCCGTGAAGATGCCGATGAAGAAAGAAGAGAGAAAAAAGAAGATAGAAGAGAATAGAAAGGTGAACAAGAAGATGTAGAATGAGAAAATGTGAGAAGATAGGGAGACATTCAGAGAAAGCATGAGAGAGAGTGAATGAGAGTGTGAAAGAGATCCAATTGGGGGAGAGGAAGTCACCAGAAGCTCCGCCATTTTGGCCAAAGTTCAAGGTTATCTTAGGACAAAATGTGTGAGCTTCCAGACGTCCTCTAACCCGACTCTTCAATCCTCTATTTTAACCAAAGTTCCCCGGGAGGGGAATGTTTGGTTAAAATGTTTGTTCTAATTTTGTGGGCTCAATTTTGTGGGCTCATTTACTCCCCCTCTCCATTCACATTCTCTAACACTCTAATTTTTTCTTTCTCTTTCATGCTCTCCCTTCCTTCTCCGCTGTTTCCACTTTCATGTCTCGCAGCTCTGCTTCTTCTGTTGCATCTTCTTCAACTTCTTGTTCTTATCACTTCTGTCTTCTTACTTCATCCGCATTTCTCTGGACATAATCTCCCGGTTAACTTCCGCAAAAATAGCGGAAGTTACGGTGGCATCATCTCCTCCGATTGAAGGGTTGGGAGAGAGGATGTGCCCGAGGATGTTGCCATTTTTTCTGAAGATTGCCAGCAAAAATGGGGGCGCTTCCGGTGACATCTTCTCCTCTGATTGACAAATTCACTGGAGGTCATGTTCGCAGAGATGTGGATGAAGAGAGAAGAACAAAAAAATGAAGAACAAGAAGATGAGAGACACGAAAGTGGAGCTGCAAAACATGGAAGTGGTCGGCAGAGAAGGTGAGGAGACATTAAGGTAATGTGAGAGAGTGGGAGTGAAAGGGCCCATGAATTTTGAATGAAAACATTGGAACTTTTTGCTTTGTTTTTTGGGGGGGGGTCTGGCATTGTTTTAGAAGAAATCGACAAACCTTGTTAAATTTGCAATTTGTACGAATTTGAATGGACAAGGCTGCTAATACATGCATTAATAATAATTCTCAGGAATCGATAATAGAGAGGATTCCGACACAATCTTTGAATCTCACCTTTTGCTTCTCTACGTTCAAACGGCTATTAAAAGCGTTACTTGTTCATCAATGCAATTTGTGTATTGTAGTTTTTATGTAGAACTCCTAGCATTTCCAATGCCTAAAGAGGGGCACTTTTGTTTTGGGGGTCATAACCAAGACTTACTTTGTGACATAATGAAAGCTATTTAGGCATCTAGACACATAATAATCTATATTTTTTCACAGTTTAAGTCTGCCGTGTGAGACAGTCCCCACCTAGACCTGGCATATACTTAGGTGAACAGCATCTTATTCCAGAGTTCACATATATTTTATGTGATATACCAGCTAATTTGCTACTGTATAGAGAATGGGGATCAACAAATATTGTATTTTTATTTTTTAAACCTTTTAAATAAAGTTCCAATGAAAATCATACATATGCAGAGTCTCCATCTAATAGTTTTTTGTTTTTTTTTTACATTGATGTAAGTTTAGATGGCAGGAAGGTTTCATATTGGATTTTATACATTGAGTATCTTGAACATTATTACCAAAACTAGCAGGCAGGTGGCACCCCTGTGCCAGAACTATACTTCAGCCATACTGTTTATTTTCATTTTGCACGTTCCCTTCCCCCACTTCTTTTTACAGAAACACTGTATGTAATTTTATTATTTTTATCATGAAGTGCATAAACATAAATAAATAAATAAAAAAGAAATAGTGTCAAAATGTAATAATAAATAAACACAATCGTGGAAATAGTTGCCAGGGCTGTGTATGTAATGGGGAACAGACTGCATATTTGACAGATTAATATATACTATTGTAAGCAATATATTGTACAGCTCTGAGGTAAAACTGTATTTCTGTTCCTGTGTATATTTGTCAAAAATACTGTTCCTAGAACTGGAAAAAGTGCAATGAGCATTAATATGCATGTACATGTGATGCACGTATCTCTAAGACAGCTTTATCACTTTCTTAATAGTGTGAAAGCTAAATGGGCAAAATTGGGAGTTTAAGTGGTCTGTATAAAGTAAGTTGTAAATAATATATCTAAACTGTCAGGGTCCACTTTTTTGCTGCCTGAACCATGGCTTTTTCATACCTGTGGTATATAAATCTGCTACCACTAGTGGCCACCCTCTGCCCTCTGGAGCACTCAGCACTCAATTACCAGGATCAGGTGTACCTTATTACCTGAGTTGAGCCCTAATCAAAACATCCAGCTGCGCCTTATTTCCAGGATTGAATCTTGGCTACTTCATCCAGATCTGCCCTTCAGTCAGGGCCTTTGTATTGAAGTCTGTGGATCTTTCTGCTGTGGCTCTACACCTGTACTGTTCCTGGTTACCTGCTTTGTGTCCTTCCAAGTGGGCTCTGTGCCTTTCGTACCCTTCCAAGTGGGCTCCGTGCCCTTCCAAGTGGGCTCTGTGCCCTTCAATTGGGCTCCGTGCCCTTCAAGTGGGTTTTTGTGCCCTTCCATGCAAGTGGATTTTTTGTTTTTGGTGGCCCTTCCAATGGGCTCCGTTGCCTTTCGGCGCTTCCAAGTGGGCTCCGTGCCTTTCGTGCCCTTCCAAGTGGGCCCTCCGTGGCCTTTCGTGCCCTTCCAAGTGGGCTCTGTGGTCTTTCGTGCCCTTACCAAGTGGGGCTCTGTGCCTTATCGTCCCTTTTCCAGAGTGAGGCTATGTGCCTTTCGTGCCCTTCCAAGTGGGCTTGCTGTGGCCTTCGTGCCTCTTACCAGTGGGCTCTCTGCTTTCGGCCTTCCATAGAAAGTGGGCTCTCTGCCTTTCGTGGCTTCCCAAGTGGGGCGTCTCTGCTTTCGTGCCCTTCCAAGTGGGACTCCTGCCTTTCGTGGCCGCCCTTCCAAGTGGGCTCTCTGCCTTTTATATATTTCTCTTATTAAGATCAGTCACTGATTTAGTGGTATGATCAGTGACTGATCCTTACTGCAGATGGATGAGAACTAGGTAAGTATGAGTATAAATATGAAATTTCTTAGGGGAAATCACCTGCATAAAGAGTGTCCAACTTTCTTTACTTTTTCTCTTTGAAATGTTACCACTCCCAGTAAATATATTTGATGTAAAACCACCCCAAGCATAAAGCAATCATCATACAACCCACAGCATTTTATACCTACCAAATTTCCAAGGTAGCCTTGCTTCCCCTCATATAAATATTGCTTTCCTGGAGACTAGAACACCCAAATCCATGTCTGGCACTCCCTCTATCACAAATGATGATAAAGTAACCTGGAAAATAACCTTATTCTAATGGATCTAATATCCTACTACCTATGGGGCGCAAAATACGATAGGATGCTTTCCCAACCTACCCTACTATTCTTAATACTGGGAGCTATCTAACTGCTCATCAAATTGTACTTTGATCAGTGTCCTCTCTACTGTGCACAAGCCATTACTATATATATATATATATATATATATATATATATATATTATAGAACTGTCCTGGCTTCTTGCATTTGTATTTCATTGTATTTGAAGCTTTTGATCTGCAATCGGATACTAGTACAAAGTGCTTTAAGTGCTTCTTCTTTGAATTCCCTATGAACATCTTCACAAGATGCTCTGGCCTCTTCTGCTGGGAATAAGTATGACAGGGAACATCTCAGGCTGGCTCACACTATGATCTCCCCCTCTGACTCCATATGGTAGTGAGGAGCAAGTGGAAATCAGCCCACCCATAGGATGAAAAGACCTGGTAACCAGATCTGAAACCTTAAGGGCAACCGCATGGAGTTCCACTAAGTACCTGCTCCACTTGAATACAATAAAAAAGTAAATAGATGATTATTGATAATATAATTTTATCTGCAAAAACCCAATGACTATTTTGCATCAGAATTAGCAGAAATATCACAAGGGTTTATAGTATAACCAGTTCACCCTTTTACTGGCTAATGCATAGTTTCTAACTTTTAATTTGCTTTATTGACTATTTTAGAAATGTCATAATGCAGGTCAAATGGAGGACTATGTATTCTGTAATAGCCCAATACTGAGAAATTATCACAATGCCTTAATTGAAATGGGCTTTAATTGCCTTTTTGTGGCTCTATTTGTCAAATGTGTTTAAAAGACACAGAAAGGGTGCAGAAGTCCTAATTACTGAAATGAATGTTGTCAGAGCACTGAAGTGTTCTTCAGGGAAACATATTGCCAGATGTGATTTAGAAGATTCTTTCTAAGAGCAAAAGGTCACATTGGAAAATTCATAATGTTTAATGACTTTAAACCACAACTTCAAGCAATAATTTAAATATAAATAGAAAAAATGCACATGTGACTTTGTAATTGAGGATGCTGAGATTTTTATGTCAAAGTGGAAGTAAGAAGTCATTGATTAAATGCTTTATCTAGCTAAAGCAAATGCTGTACTATGCACTGTCTTTCATTGCATTATTGAATAAATATTTGTGTGGTTGTATCCATTTAAGAACATTTTGAAGACTTAATTAAAGCAGATTTATAGTATTTGGTGGAGTTATCATTTCTTTTGTGCATCAGTCTGGATACAGTACGATTTGTGTCAAAGTAAAATTCAAAACATTCCGATTTCCACAATTTGTACAAATCAAAGAAAACGAGGCCAGACCCCCACGAAACGCACATAAACAGGCAAAAAGCCACACATTGTATTCCAAAATTCACAGGATTTTCCTTTCCCACTATCTCACACTCTCTAAATGCTTCCCTACCTTCTTTGTGGATGACTACTGTGTCTTGCAGCTCCGTTTCTGTGTCTTGTACCTTCTTGTGCTTCATCTTCTTGTTATTTTCTTTTCTCTCTTGTTTTTTCGTCAGCATCTCCATGGATATAACCTCCCGCTGTACTACTGCCAAAACAATGTAGCTTCTGGTGATGTTCTCTCCCCAATTGGATAGTCATGGTAGAGGACATCCACGGAAGTGCCACCATTTTGCCCTAAGATAACCTGTGTAAACTTCTGCCAAAATGGTAGAGCTTCCAGTGACATCCTCTCCTCCACTCCTCCTTTCCTCCCTCTGATATGTCTTTACTGATCAGACTATGATCAGCAAGCAGGGCTGTCCTCCAGTAACAAGGATACCTTATATAACGGTGTACTGGTGCTTAGTCTGAGCGTCATTACACGATTGGCGGGAAAATAGCAACGATGGCTTCTGCCAACAGGGAAAAATTCAGGCTGTGAATAGGCAGCCTAATTTTCTGTGTAGTGGCAGGGAGATGTTCCTGCCACTGCCACAAAGTCAGGGCGTACCAGGGCGGTATTCTTTCACGTTATTTTTACTCATAGCACTCACCAATACCACATTTTGCTTCCATCACTTAATTGTTTGAGGTATATTACCTGTTACCATGAAACCTGACAGACTATGTTCACTTTGCCTCATGAGTACAGTTACCAAACACTCTTTTTATTTCTTCTTTTCACATAGGGTGAATGGTTACCCTACCAAAGCTGTAGCACAGCTTTTTTTTGCAGTCTTAATGTATTGTAAGTTAAATATTTGTTTCTTGTACTCAGGCTTTTATCAATGGGAACAAAGATAGCTTAAACAAGTTCCATGTTACTATAACTCTTTACATCATGGATCCCATTCAGTTCTCACAGTCTCCATGGAAACTAGAAATGAGGTAAGGCTCGTTTGTTTTTTTCAACACCATTTGTGTTCTCCACATGTATGTAAAAATGAATCTTTTCTAAAGAAATATAGAAGCTGCCGTGTAATAGATAGCTACAAACATTTAACTATGAGAGTATGAACTTTGCTCTTGTTACTTTACTTGTTGTAACCTTTTTAAGTGACCCTTCTGGGAACTGAGACAATGCCCCTGGGAATTGGCATTGCTTTATGGATAGGGCACATATATGAGTCTAGGTGAGTGCTGTGTGATTGGTTCCCGGTATGTTGGGGATGTGATGTCCTCAGGGGATAATTGGCATCCTTTTGATGACCCTAGCCATTGAAATAATTTCAACTTACACCCTTCCCCTGTGTCTTCTTTGTCACAGTAGGTGTGTGGCAAGTCTTTACTGGTCAGAGATTGTGAGTTATGGAGTTGGTAGCTGGTGTTGCAGTTGGCAAGTTGGGCCTCAATCCTCCCCTAACCTTTTATGCGATAAGGTTGATTATGGTGGCCATGCCCACCGAGCTTAAGGCCGGGTAGAGGTTAGCACTGGTTGGTGAACAGTGTATGGAACTGTCAGAGTAAATGGACGATGGGGAGACGTGTGTACCATTGGTGGTAAAAGTCTGAGTAGAAGGGCGACTGGCAAGGACAGTTTCGGTCCCGGTACTGTATTAGATTGTATTAAGTTATTTATTTGTTGCTCTTATATTCAGATTGTGTTCAGTAGTAGGCAAATACAATAAGCTGTGTGAGTTAATAAACCTGAAAATGGTTCATTTGCATATACGTTATTGAGCAAGCACATATAGGCAAACAGTTAAATCACTGCTTTACAAGGCTTCCACCCCTATAGAAGATATGAAATGATGTATGCCAACAGAACTTAAACTCTGGATAGAATGCCAATATTGTATAATTAATAATTCCATGTTCTGTGCATAAAAACACTAGTAAATCTCTATATAATGGTAAAAAAAAACATAAGAAACAGTGTGCATGTGTGTACATATATATATTATAATGTATATAATGAATTTGTACATATGCTTTATTTTATGGACTATAACATTATTTTTATTTTGTTTATTATCTGTACTTGCTTTCTCTCTAGGAAGTTAGAATTACTTATACATGCCCATGCTATGAATTGTAAGGGCAATCTTTCTTGGTGAAGGAGAATCAAAATAACACAGTAGTTGTGAGTACTTGGATTCCATCTATTTGTGCAGAACATCCTTTAAAAAATACCAAGGTAAAACTCTGATATGTCTCAGAGTTGCAGGGTAACAGCCATAGTCTGTATAGAACATAAGCATAGATTGGTCACTTGACCTAGCTTTGGTAGCATTTATTTACTGCTTAATGATATATTACAAACATGAACAGAAACAGTCAACATCCCACTTTCACCCATACACTTTCATTCTATGTCCACAATGCTTTACAGAGAGACGTTAATGTTTTGTGTGCTGCCAAAGTAGTTTGCATCTGATTCCCCATGTGTCTGTGCCATAGCTTATTTTTCCTTTGTTCTTTTTTTTTTGACCCCATAAGGACAATGGATGGCCCCTAAACCCATTGAAAAAATGCATTTTGAGCCTGTACATGTACAGGCTTTGTCATTAAGGGGTTAAACAGGCTCACACGGTAACTCTTTTTTATTCCTACTTGTTACAGGTAAGCACCCTGGTTTAGTTTCAACTGTTTTAATTTTGGTGTTCTGTGTTTTCTGTTTTTTTTTATTATTATTTTTACTTTAGGGTTAGTATTAAACTTGCCTAATGTGAAGTGGTGGCAACTATGATTTGCATGTTTTTATACTGGATGCCTACTACTCTGACACTGCATACTGGACTCCCTCTCACAACACCAGACAACCAGTCAAAGCAGATCATAGGTCTCCCCTTCTGTTACTACTGCTAAGGAAGGTTTATGTTTTATACTGACATCTCATTCAGGCTTGCATGATGTATCCTGTGATAGTATATACATATATTCACATATACATATATCCTACCTCCCGCCCCTGCAGCTTTCACACTGTGCGGGCAGCCTCTTTTTCACCGCGGGGTTACATGACGTAATGTAACCATGATGATTTAGAAAGGCCCCTTCTAAGCTATTTTGAACGATTATATATCGGTACGAGGAGACAGGAACAAAGGGGTTGTAGTTATGCCAGTGAGTGTGGCTTTACTTGCCTCCTAGACCAGAAAGTTACAATTACAACTACATCCTTGTGATCTATGGGACAGCCCATTTCATGTCTGAGTCTGCCTTTGCCTTCTGGATCATACATAGAGGCAGTTCCTGTCTAACCACCCCATTGGGTCTTTTATGCAAGAAGAGGGCAAAAAAAGGATTTTAAATGTAATCTGTACTGTAGAAGTGCATTTCCTGTAGTAGCAGCCCTAGATATCTTGGCCCACCAGAAGTACATTTAATACATTGCATATTAATCGGTATCCAAACCCTTGTTCCAGAGAGGGAGAAAAAAACAACTCTTCATCTTTTCAGTGCTATATGGGTGATCATGGCTTCTTCTGTGAAATATACTGTATAACCCATTTGAGAATAAAAGATTTAACATTACAAAAGACCCCCCCTGCCATTTGGTCATAGATAATGATCCAATTTAATTTACATTAGGTATAAATAACTATCTGTTATCTGCATACACTGTATGATGGCATAACCTGTACCCCACCATGAACACTCGATTAAGCTCTCTAGCGTGACCCATGATGGCTCCTATAGTGTAGCTTATGCAGAACTCATACTGTCCTGAGAAGGACATTGAGCTGTTAAAGCAACCCAGTCCAAACATCAGACAAAAACAATGTTGAGGTGAGAACACGACACTATATTACAGAAACACACAGCCTTATATACACAGCTCAATCAGATAAGGAACATACATAGTTGAACACAGACAATGGGTCCCCAAAATACACACATTTCTCAACCAAGTCCATACACCAACTAACATTAAAAGGTTTTTCTAAAAATGATTATGTCTCTGGCACATAACTCTGGGATCCCCTGTGGAGAAATAGTATAGGGGAAATAAAGATGCGGTTTGGGGCCTTCCCAAGGATCTCACCCACAATATCCCCTGATAGCTTGCGACCCCCCCCCATACCTGGTCCAACTTGCACCTTGATTGGTCACTGGGGCCCCGAGATACAGTTTGTTTATAATTCACTGGGTCAAGGCTGACTTCCAGGGGATATTTCCCCTAGTCATGAAAAGATGACCCACTCATTGGATAGCTCAGGAACCCCTCTGTCCACAGTAAAAAAAAAAACATCATGATCCCTTGTTTGAGGTGCGAGTGACACTTGGTTAGAATGTTAGCAGATTGTGGCCAAGCTCTTATCCTGGATTTAGTTCCACAGCATTTCTATGTATCTGCCAGTAAGGCTTATGGAGCATTTTATGGCTTCCCTGAGGACCAATAAGTGGTGGTCTGTCTGCAAAGCATAAATAGTGTTCTGATTCGTCTCTCTGCTGACACCCTGTACCCATGACATGTACAGGGTAATGTAAACATAAATCCACTGAGGGCAAATGATGTTAGCAATCCACACAATCATTATAGGCTTTTGTAGGAAATAGTGGATCAGGCACAGGACAAGCCTAGTCAAAATAGTCCCAGTAGTCCCAGAGCCCTTCTGGGAGTCCAAGGCATGGAGGTTTCTGTGAGACACTGTACATACATTTCTAATGTATGTAACAAGTTGAGTTTTTTTCAGGCAACAATTTACAGCGTAGTTAGCATTAGCCCTAAGGACAGTATTTTGATGTTTACTTGTCACATAAATACAATAAATGATGATTACAAAGATATAAAATATAGGTACAATTAGAATCGGTGACATAGTGGTTTTTATTTTAAATAAAACGGCATAGGTCTCTACATTACATACTCTGATGGGAGCCCCAGTGTGTGTCCTGGCTCACATCAAATCTCAATGTCACTTATAAGCTTTTTATTTTGTTTGATCCATGCTATGGTTGCACACCTGATTAACCTGATGTGGAATGCCCTAGTTGTATACAGCACAGGCATATTTTATATAAGAGCCAAAGGGGGACATCTATTACATCATAATTTAATTGTCTGTTTTTGACATGTAATTGGTTTCTTTGCCCTAAGCAGGACAGTTTTTAATAAAGTCAAAACTGTAAGCATAAATGATTTAGTAGTTTGCAGTTCTCATGCCATTACTGCTGATACTCTGTCTATATCTCACCTAAAAATAGAACAATCTGAGACAGAGGCATAACTACTCATTAGTGCTAATAGTCTTACTTGGGTTCGGCAATTACCAGTGAGATCGTGCAGATACATTATCTCTTAAAAATGTCAAGGATGTCTTGTTGATATGGTGAGCTTATAAAATCTTTAACACTTTGTTGCTGGCAAATACAATTTGTTCCAAGATGTTGAATCATACTCATTAGCAATGATTTTCATTCACTGTCACAATAAATTAATGTCACCAATTTCAACTGTGATTATCTGTTCTGAGCCTTAAACTTTTTAAAGGCCACGGGGGTGTGGAGAGTAATAAAACAATTGGTGTTGCTGACATGCCTCGACATCGGTAACACAACCCCCTGCCCCATTGACTTGTGAGAGCAACCAAAAGCGCCATCAGTGGATGGCGTTGATGCCACTGACAAGATTGTGGCGCCAACTGTCAGATTCACAGACCCTCCTGAGATCACTCGATTACTGCATTCAACTATGCAGGTCAATGGAACCACCTCACTAATCACAATTTGATTAGTAAAATAAAATAAAAAAAATAATTAAAAAATAATTTAAAAAAATGGCAATATATATATATATATATATATATATATATATATATATATATATATAATTGGTGCATGAAGGGTTCTAAAATACCAGCATTTGAAATACCTTGGGGTGTGTCTAGTTTGTAAATATATATATATGGTTTGATGGGGTGAAATTGCATTGGCGGAAGCTGGAGATACCCAAGAAATAGCATAGAAGAACGACCGGCCCATAGGAAAAGCTTTTGAAATAGCAAACACTATACTTGTAGCAATACCTACAATAACTTTTGAAAAAGAAACAAAAATGGGTATTTCTAAACTCAAGACAAGAAAAATCACCATATTATTATTTTTAAAAATAATAGGTATCTAAATAAAGCCCTGCTTGTCCTGAAAAAAACTATAAATAATTTGTGTGGGTGCACAACATGACAGAGAAGAAAATTATAGCTAAACAGCAACACTGAAAAATGTTAAACAAGCCTTTGTCCTAAAGTGGTTAAATTAAGGGGTTAAATGACAGCAGTTTATCAAAAAATGAAAGAGAAAGCCTTAAATAATTGAGAGAATCGAAAAAGTCTTACAATTAAACCTTTGGATAAGGACATAAAGGAGATAATTTTTACTATACCTAAATATATTCATATGTGTAATTCTAGGGTAACGACAGATAAGGGATTATGTCCACAAATTAGAGATTTGGTACATTGTATAAATGGGCAACTTTCTTAAACTACTCAGGAGCAGATTTTAAATCTTAAACAACTGAAACACCTCACACTGTGCACAAGCCCAGTAAAATGCCTGGTTTTGTCACCAATATTTATATATACTACAGTATTTCCAATCCACTCCTCATCCGTAAATTTTCTGCACCAAAACAAACTACCGTATTTGCTCGAGAGAGAGATGACTATGACTACAAGATGACCCCCCAAAATGTGCAACTAAATTTATAAAAAAAAGAAAAAGCCTGAATATAAGACCCTATACGAAAGAAGTTTTACTAGTAAATATTAATTCACAATTCATATTTAACAAAAACTATGATTGAGAAAAATGCATTTATTGTTTTTATTTCCTTTTATTTGCCAGCCTGCTCCCAGTTATGCACATCTGGCCTCCCGCTTGCCACTCTGTCCCCAGATATGCCTTATACCTCACCTATATGCCATTTTGCCTCCCTGATATGACACTCTGCCCCTCCTCAGACTTAACAATGCATCCCCAGACTTGCATTCCGTCCATGCTTCAGACTCCCTGGTGTCTAGTTAGGACAGCCGGTGAACATCTGCACGATGTGCGTAGATAACCTCTGCTGCTACACAGCACTTTCCGAGGCTTCTATGACAGAACACCGGAAGGTCATGTCACGCTGGTGCTCCGTCATAGAAGCCCCAGCGGAAGTGCCAGGTAGTAGCGGAGGCTGTCTGCGCGTATCGCGCAGCCATGCCCCGGCTGTCAGAGAAGAGGATTCATTTCCCCTGTGTTATACCTACCTGTCCGTCCTCGCGCACGTCCTCCTCGTCTGCCGCCGTACACACAGGGGGCGTGCGCGTCGGGCAGGCATTCCTCCCTGCCACTGGCAGTCCTGATCGGGCTGCCGCAGCATGTCAGCGGCAATCGGAGAGACGATCTGACGCTACATGTTCGCGGCACCCGACCAGTACCTCTTCTGCCTGTGTGGGCCGCGTCGCTCGCGGCGGCGACACAGGCAGAGAGGACGTTGTGGTTGAGCCGCCGCAGGCATGTCGGCGGCGATCGAGTGTTCGATCGCCGCTGCATGTCCACGGTGGCTGTCTTTCTCCCTCTCCTGCCTGTGTGGCGCTTCCGCGGTATTTCGCGGAGGTACTACAGGCAGGAGAGTTTGTTTTGTTTTTTGTTGCCATCGCGACAGCGCTATAATTGCGCCGGTCGCGATGACGTCATCGTACCTGTTCACCCGCCATTGGCCCTATTTAAACTTCCTGGTCCTGTGTTTCCTTGCCCGTTCAACGAGTCCATTTATTTGTTCTCAGGGTGTTTAGTTGTCTTGTGCCTTTTTGATTGCTATTTACGTGTACCAGACCTCGGCTTTGTTCTTCTGACCTTGATCCTGCGCTGCCCGTCCCGACCTCGGCTATTGTTATCTGACTACGTTCCTGTGCTGCCTGCCCCGATCCCGGCTTGTTTTTCGGATTCTTGCCATTCCTGCATTGTGGGTCCATTACCTGTGCTACCTGATCCGACGTAACACCCTGCAGCGCTGCTGGGGATCTTCCCCTCTGGCAGCCTGTGAACCTCTGTGTAATGCGCGCAGACAACCTCCATCGCTGCCCGGTACTTTGGCTGGGGCTTCTAAGGTGGAGTCCTGGAAGGTAATTTCATGCCAGTGGTCATAGAAGGCTCAGCAGAAGTGCCGTGCAGCAACGGAGGTTGTCTGCACGCATCGTGCAGATGTCAGCCGACTGCCAGACAAGAGGATCGGGTCCCCTGCAGCGCCGTGGGGGATCTCGATTTTAGTCTTGTAGTCAGACCTACTTGAGGCATTTGCTCTGAAAAAAAACTTATATTCAAGCAAATACGTTATTATTTATTAATTTGCAGTATGGTAGATGAGTAATCAGCATCAATCTCAAGCTCATCTCTCATCCGTCTGTGATGCTACTGAAAGGTTAACATGGTGAAGGCAGACTTGTATATCTACTGCTTGTCCCTTCCCCTTTGTAAATGCTGATTGGTCAGAGTGAAATTGATTCATTGATATGTATCCTCCTACACACAGTCCCTTCCTACTTCACTTACACGAGCGCCAAAATGGTTTGTAATTGTAATTCATGCCCATTGGTTTTGTCGGGAACCCACATCATTATCAGAGATTGTGAGGAACGCACAAAAGAATCTTTTAAAAAAACATCTAAATGCACAAGTCTATAAAAGTTTAGCCTATTTGTAGAGAGTAAGTTCAGTCGTTTAATGCCACTTAACTTTATTGATTTCATTTATGACCTGAGAATTCCCTCTTATTCTGGGCTTGTACAATTTGCACAGCAAGTTGAGAGTTGTTAGTATGTTCTTTATTAAGCATCATGGCATATTGATTAATCTGCTCTCTAATAGTAACATATGAAGTATTAGTCAGGTGAAATGATTAAGTGAAATATATTTATCATTATATATCAGGTCCATTATTAGTTCAAGTCTGTCTATCTATCTATCTATCTATCTCATTCTTTCGGTTTGTCTATCTATATGATCAGAAACATTTCAGCATGGTTTTTCAAACCTATTTTGGTGTCTCTGGAACATTATTTTTCTATTCGTGCAAGACAATTAGATTTTTAATCAAAACGCATTAACAAAATATCATTAAGCGCAAGAAGCTATTTTAAGCCTTTACATTATATGTTGGCAGCCACATTGTATACTATAAATTCCTTGTAAGTATAGCTCAGATAGACAATATGCCAAAAAAATGCACTGTTGCGCAATCCTTTGTGACAAAAGGTTTTTACTGCCCTTTTAATGAAATAAGTTTCAGCTGATGTAAAAATGCATTTGAAATAACTGCAAATCTATATTCTGTAAAAAGCATTGCTGGTAGAAGCTGCAGAGCTAAGTTTAGCAACTCAATAATCTTCCTAAACCCCTAAAACAATAAAGTGCCATGAAAATGAGCACTGACATTTTCACCATTCACCTAATAATTCACCATTAAGCAGAAACATTTTCTGATATACTAAACCACTGGGAAAAGAAATTTAAGCAGGGCACGTTCTATCACTGTATTCTAAATTGTATAGGCTTTAATAAAGCTTAAATTCAGAAAATAGGAAGAACTGATGAATAATACCCAAAGTGAGCTGTGAAGAATCACACATTTTATGCCAACTGTTTAATAAAGTATAATATACCCTTAAGCCTGTTTACTTTTACTCTTGCTTACATTCTTTTATACACACTTACAAATACACATGTATACACACATGTATATTTTATATATTTATATATTTTGTGTGATTTTACATTTCTTTATCCTGGGTTACACACTAGCATACTTCCACACATGCATACACTTTAATACTTCCACACAGACATACACTACATACTTACACACACACACTGACTTGTAGGCTCAGGAAGGGGAGTCCAGCAGCAAGTGACAGCTTTCTTCCTCTTCTCCTTCTTGCACCTAGCACTCTGCCTCAGTCTGAGCATCCCGGGAAATTACGCCATACAAAGTGAGGCAGCGGTGGCCAGCCTTTAGGTATGACTGGCCCAGGGGATTGCAGTCCCTTACAATATTTAAGCATACATCCTACTTACATTTCTATGTGGCCCACCACAAACACATATCTAATAGAAACACTGAATTTCTGAGTGCCTTTCTGTCAGCACATTTTAAAACTGATGTTAAACACCGGGCTATCTGGAAGAAGAAAATCTCCCACTTCTGCCAAGCACATGTCAGCTGTACACGGTCACAAGACACCAACAAGTCAGTGCAAAGCATTTTTCAGTTTTTACAGTTTAACAACTAAGGCACACGTCATGATTTTGGGGGCAAAACTACCCCTGAACTATGTATTCCCTGACAGCATATTGCCTTTCATGGTAGACTGCCACAACCACGAATGTAATGTAAACACATGGTATTGAGTGTTTTTTCTTCGGCCCTTTCATATTTTCAAGGATAAATGCTACAGAATTGAGTCTTTACTTTTTTCTGCGCACACATTATATCTAGTGGTTAGTGGATAGTGGTAGTGTTAGATGCCATTAGATTACTGGCTAATGATTAGTGACCTAAAAGATCATTAATTAGTGATCACATAACAATTTATAAGTTTAAATGTTAAAGATACTAGCTCCACTGATCTTCCCTGCTGATGAAAGGTCAGTTGCCCAAGGGATTACCCTTTGTGTTCACCAAAGCACTAGTCGAGACTTAGTGTAGGATGCAAACAGAACTGAGTTTATTGGGGTCAGCACAGACAATTATACACACAACATAATTGGATCAGAAGTATAATCCCATTAACTACCAGACAGCCTGTCGCCTCCATACAGTTCTATGACCAGCAATGCCCACCCAAAAAGAATCACTATTTCGGGGTGATCCTGAGGGATCAGTGTAAATCCTGGGGTACCAATGGAGAGCTCAGGGTCCATAGATGTTATGTTCCAAAAAGTGACTTGATCAGAAGTCGGTACCCTGAGTGACGCCATGGGCGACCGAGGCTCATTAATGCATGTGGGGCAAAGGCTGTTTTTTATGTGGTCAAATTGAATAGATGAACAACTGTAGCTCAAATTGCGGAAAAAGTTAATGCTGGTTCTGATAGAAAGGTGTTAGAACACACAGTACATCGCAGTTTGTTGTGTATGGAGCTGTGTAGTCAGGGTGCCCATGCTGTCTCCTGCTAAAAGCGCCTACAATATGCACGTGAGCATGAGAACTGGACCATTGAGCAAAGGAAGAAGGTGGCCTGGCCTGATGAATCACCTTTTATTTTACATCACGTGGATGGCCGGGTATGTGTCCATCGCTTACCTGGAGAACACATGGCACCAGGATGCCCCATGTGAAGAAAGCGAACCTTGGGTCCTGCCATTCATGTGGATGTTACTTTGATACGTACCACCTACCTAAGCATTTTTGCAGACCATGTACACCCTTTCATGGACACGGTATTTCCTGACGGCATTGGCCTCGTTCAGTGCCCTGCCACAAAGCAAAAATGGTTCAGGAATGGTTTGAGCAACACAAAGAGTTCAGGGATCTCAATCCAATGGAGCATGTGTGGGATTTGCTTGAGAAACAAGTCCGATCCACAATATTACACAATACACAATATTAGGCAGATGGTCATAATGTTATGGCTCATCTGTGTATAGTATAGTAACAGAAACCTGTGAAAACAGTGCTCCAGGGCCTTTGCTGTACACAATAAATGATTTTATATATCTTTTCTATATGATAGAATGAGCTCCAGAAATAACTGATGGTATTCTATAAATGCACTAATATTTTGATCTATTTCCTTTCCTGTTATGGGAAAAGGAGATATTTCTGTCAGAATACATAACTGTTTACGCATTTATATACAAAGACATCCCCTAAGGAAACACTAGGCCCTCTATAAAATATGTTTTGTCTCCAATGTATTTCCATGCTGTAAGTAAACATAATTAACTCTAACTCTATTAGATTTACAACAGGATTTGGTTACACAAGGGCAATGCTTATAGTGAGAGTTTTCATATTTTAAACGTTCTAAAGACCACAATATATATATATCAGCAATAATCTTAATTTCATTAACCATTGCAAGTATTGCTAAAATCGATAGATTGATTAATTTGTAGTAGGTCATCAACTAATGTCTTGTCTGTGTTGGAAGGTTTGGAGGTTTTGATAACATATAACTACCAAGTGAAAGAACCAGCCGTAGGCACCTTATATCTCCACCTCCTGCATGCAACTGCACAGAAAAAAAACCCAAAGCTGGTGGGTCCCTACCATTTAAATGACCCAGGCAAGCACCTAGGTGGTCTAAATGGCAGGCCTAGCACTGGTGCACAAAATCTGATTTCAGAGAAGGTAAACAAGACACTTTCCTAGACAGAAGTATGCACGAAGAGCGTAACTGATTTTTATCAACCCTTTTTCTCACAGCTGCAAAATCAACAAAATGTTAGTAAATGGTTCCCCATAATATGACGCCCAAGTTATGATTGAATGGTAAATTAATTTAATCAGAAAACCTACGGTGAACATTGAAATATCTCTAACCTATGAATCAATGCTGCCTATTCATTTGCTTTTTAAAAAATTCAAGGTCCATCTGTAGCTGAAAATTAACACGGTTGTATGTTATTGCACAAATACTTGAAAGTTGTTTGCTAGACTTTTATTTAAATCTAGATACTAGCTTCTGCCCCGTAGAATGGCTAATTAACCTATATGAAAGTCACCTTTCCTATTTAACTATACATTATGAAGGGCTATATCACCCTTTTGTGCAGGGATATTTGCCAGGGGTGGCCCTTGACAATAAAGAATTCAGTGAATTGAAACCATAACTCTCTTGCAAGCTTAGATGTTGTCTCATTAGCACTCAGTTTAATTTGCCTCAGTATAATGTTAGTGCCCTATGCCACATCAATCAACTCATGACAGCAACCTGAGATAATACTGCTTTTCAATTTATAGAACTTGTTTTTTTAACTTTTCATTTATAAAATTTGAAGGTTATTCTCGTAATGACATGATTCACAGGCCGACTGTAACCATGGTAGTTTTAACAGCACCATTACAAATTTCATCCAAATATATATAATGAACCTTTTTGTGGTTATTCACATTTAAGTATTTTTTATTTTTTTTTACATGACTACGGATACAAAATGAATGCAGAGGCCCCAAGAAGCCTTGTTAAATATAAAATTCCTCATTAGTAAGCAAAACATTTGACCA
>VKOC01027457.1:0-18074 GCA_009364415.1 Spea multiplicata
GCAAATGTTTCACCTCCAATAGCAAATAAATAATAAAATATATAAATAATTAAATTTGCACAAACAAAATGAGGTAATAAATGACAGCAGCTGGGGTATTCCAGGTAAACCCATTCCTTTTATGCTTAAGTGTTTTAGATCATACTGGATAATTCATATTGGGCATTATTGTCTTTCAGCTTACAGGGCCACCAAGGCTGGTATTGCTCCTTGGGCAGAATGTTTCCAGCCTGCCACTGGACTCTTCAAATATTAACTCTTTAATAGCCCATAACACAGATTCTACTATCGGCGCTTGCAAATACTAGCAACTGGTTCTAGCAGTGGTCTGTATTAAATCCATGACTTATCACCTGTATTCAAGCAGGGATTTCAGCTGTCATATAGCAGCAATAAAATCACCAATTGGGAAGCTCAGATATCAATAAATCATATAAGAATACGAGTGATGAGAATATACCCGTTCACCAAGAGACTGGGGTAAAATCCTGGAGATTCTGTCTGTTTACCCCTAGACCCTGAGATAGGGGTAAAAATCCTGATAAACTGTCCATTTACCCCAAGATCCTGAGATTGAGGTAAGGAATCTGAAACTGGGTCCCCTTCACCCTGAGATTAGGGTAAAAACACTGGGAATCTGCTAATTCGCCCTAAAATCCTTAGAATGGGGTAAATCCCTGAGGATCTGCCCATTCACCCTGAGACCCTGAGACAGAATCTGCCAATTCATCCTGAGACTAGGGGTAAAAACCCTGAAACGAAGGGATAGTTCCCAGGGATAGTTCCCAGGTACCAACAAAAGTCCCCCCAAAGATCATGCCAATCGGCAGCTACACATTACATTTATTTTAATTTAGGTTTTTTTGTAACATGCATGGCTTAATTGAATTATCCTCCTATACTTCGGCCCAGTTACCCCAAACTTCAGCGTAAATACTAAATTGCATATTTTTATACATTTTTCCCATCCAGCCATTTTAAATATTTCACACACAATTGCACACTTGCATGAAAAGACCCACGTTCATGTTTTTTTTCCTTCTTTTTATGCTAAACTTGATAATCTGTTTGATTATGTACCGTAGTGAAATTGCAAACAGCTTCGGCACATAATAATTTTCTTCCTGTTGAATATAATACATTTTGATGTATACAACAATTACTTTTTAAAAACCCTGTTTTTGGCCGGACCGCAGTAAGTATCTTAGCCCGCAGCTTCCCCTGTTAAATGGAGCAGGCAAGTCTTCTACACAAAGAGCTCTGAGAAATGGCTTCAAACTGAGATAAAGAGTGAAGAATGACTATTATCATTCATGTTTTAAGATGACAATTGACCTTTTTTTGCGTGGGGGAACAAAGTCCATAAAATTAGCGCAATAAAACGGGAGGCATAATTTATAACGCTTTCCGAGTCTCAGAAATTGTTATATATTTCCAGGCTACACGGTGTTGGGATGAAGTTCACCAAACAAATAATACAACCCATTACTTGTGCGCAGTTTAACCCCTTAAGGACAATGGGGGGCCCGTAAACCCATTGAAAACAATGCATTTTGAGCCCGTACATGTACGGACTTTGTCATTAAGGGGTTAAATGGACTGGAGAAAAAGACAGCTGAATATTAACCATTTATTAACGCATCGTGAGGATTCTATGTATGGACTCGCCAAATGTCTTTCCCAAATGGCTCTAATGCCAAATCATATTTATTTAAAGTTAATTAAGTCACCTGTATTCAAGCAGGGATATAAACCATAACATACTGGGAGCAAAAGCACCATCTGGGAGTCACCCTGAGATTGGGGCAAAAAGAGTTTCCAGGGATGACCGTATCCACAGAGAATTACTAGACTGCTTTTCTTCCACTAGAAGTCAAGGCGAGAAAAGTTCAACTCGCAAATGTATTAACCCCTTAATGACAAAGCCCGTACATGTAGGGGCTCAATGGGTTTAGGGACCGCCCATTGTCCTTAAGGGGTTAATATTAAAGTAAAAAATAGCGTGAGATGTGAGTGTACATAAGTAAAAAAAGCAGGCAGCTGACCAATTTATTGACGTGGCGGTTGCCAGAAACGTTAAAATACGACTCGCAAAAATCTTCCCTCCTCGCATGCCCTTACCTGAAACTTGCATAATTTCACATCATAGATTAGTCAATCTGCAAGTTGCTTTATAAGTTTCGGCATGCAAAGGCACTTGACTTTTTAGTGACCATGGATGGACCGGTAATAAAGAGGGTAAGAGATATACATGAACTGGGGAGACAACCATGAGACCACCGATTAAAGAGATGGTGAACAACAACTTAACCTCTTGAGATCTGAAACATTTTATTCATTGTTATATAGTTTTCTTGTATATTTATTTTTATGAATTCCTAAAAGTGAATGAGCCTTAAGTCAGGCTGAGCTCAACACGACCAGAGGAGCCAGAACTGGATTCAAGAGATTCAGGACCCGTATGTCTATCCATGCATGTATAAATCCCCTCACTGTATTACCCTCTACCACTTCTGCTGGGAGGCTGTTTCACTTATCTACCACCATCTCAGTAAAGTAAAACTTCCTTTTGTTACATTTAAACCTCCGAAACGGCTTACATAACAAAGTACAAAAACACTAAAGAGGTAAAATTCATCTACTAATAACATAATAAAAAACATAATATTACAATAATGCTCTTCACAACAATCATTTCCTTTGGGTGCCAAGAACATAACGAGCGATGATAAAGGGCTGAGGTAAGTAGCAAAGCAATGGAAATCGCACCAGCGTAATTTCATTTAAATGTAATTATTAACTTAATACGTTCAAATTCTACCCATTCATATCCAGTCAATCCTGATGGCTTAAATGTACGTCATAAAAACTATGTATACATTTCTGTCTTATATGGTTTAAATAAAAAACTGTTACCTAACTTCAGCTTTAATAAGTAGCAGCAGGTTTCTTTTGTAGTTTTGCATGAAATGATGAATTCCTCGTTATTAGTCTTATTACAGCTGTGTTTTATAGATATTCTTCCGACACCTGGCTCCTGCAATGGTTGAAATATTTATTTGAAGACTAGAATTGTTTTACTGATATGTAATCAAGTCAAATACAGTAACATCTGGCAGCTTCGCAACCTGCTTAATTGTTACCCTCCATATGGATATTATACTGGAAATTTAGGTCATAAATATGGATGCCGCCGTGGAACGACTTTGGTTGTTTAACCGGATATTACTCGATTGCATCGTTCCTAAAGCAAACTTTTAATTCGGTCTTGTACATTTGTTTTCTTCCTGTTTTAAGTCTAAAAAAAGAGAAATTTGCCAAGGAGCAGCGGGACCAGATTGTCATAGAAGGTCATGGAGCTGAAGGCCCGTGTCTCTTTAATAGACCTGCCCGCCATCTTTTTTCACAGCTGCCCAATCACATGGAGAAGAGGGAGACATTTACAGGCCAACAAATCCCTAATCTACATCCCCGGGAACGTTCCGCCTACAGCTACCCTCACTCTTTTGGGATTAAGGTAGGCGGGTCTACTGATGTTAGTGGGCGTTCCGCTGACATCAGAGGGTGGTCCACTGCTGGGCTAGTCCCGCACACTTAACAATTTAAAGTGGTAGGAAGGGAAGTGGGCGGGGTGTGGGGCGTTTCCTCAACAGCGCTCCCGCCATCCGGAGATTCTCCCCGGCGACCCGGAAATGCTAGTCTTAAGAAGTTCCCAGGCATGCTAATCAATCACCGAGAAGCAGGATGAATTCGGATCCCGGGTTCTGCTTGAAATGACCAATATGTACATAGAACCAAGCAAAGAACCAGCACAAACGAGACAAATGCTATTTAACAGCCCCTATGCGAGGCCTTGGCCAAACAGTGATTATATCACAATGTCTTCGTTTTGAGTCGCCTATTATCCCTGATCTGTATTATGGAATTTATGCTCATCCTGTTCTTTATTATTTTTTTTTGTAATACCAATAAAAAAAGAATTATTTCTGCTGGATAAATATTGGCTGGAACGATAATTAGGGTATTTATGTTCTAAGCTTCTTGCGTTGTTACATTTGTTTCGCAGAGATGTTTGACAATGTTCTAATTGCACAATGGTTACCGCCGCTCCAAGTGACCCTGAGGTTTTAAAGCAATTCTTTTATTTCGCAAGGAAAGCAACAACAAAAAAAACGCAAAAAGAATTATATCGGACCTCAAAAAAATATTATTTTTGTTCATGTAGCTGATGTTATTTTCCAGAGAAAATGTAATGTCTATTTTCTAAGGAACATTCATTCTATCATGTAATGACTTCATGCAGATACTGCAACTGGATGTGTGCGAAACGCGTTGCCATTACATAGAAACATAGAATCTGATGGACGGTCAGACCCGTTAAGCCAATCTTGTCTGCCCATTTTATGTTATATATTATGTCCAACATAGTCTAATGCAAGTCCTATTCTACCTCCTCTGCTGGAAAGACGTTCTACTTATCTAGCACTCTCCAATGGATGTAAAAACTAGTAAATATAAAAGTTTTTCATGTCACAAAGTACCCAAATGTAAACGTAATGGGTATTAAATAAGGCTTCATTTTTAGAATTTTACCTATTATGGTATAGTTTTTAGAATTTTACCTATTATGGTATAGTTTATATTTAACCCTTATGTTGTCATTATTTTTCAAGTTGCATCCATACCGACAATCATTGAAAATGGCCGTTAAGGGAAACTTTTGTTTTAGGTGGTTGGGTTATTCTTGTTGTTATTTATTGTTTTATATAGCGCCAACATATTCCACAGCGCTGTATAATGAGCACACATCACACAACAAGTAGTGCATAACAAGACAATTTGACCTTCCAGAAACAAAAGGTATGGAGGACTTTGCTAGAATGAGCTTACAATCTAGAAGGAGTTAGGGTATATGACACAAGAGGTAAAAGTTTGATGCATAGCTAGTGACGGGACTTTTTATGTGGCTTTGTGCCCTATTATAGGGTATTTAGAAGAAGAATGGGTTTTATCTACCCCGTTTAATTCATAAATATACTTCCTACTGCTTCTATACACATTATCAGGGCATTTAAGGCTGTAGAACCCTGTGATACCTTCATACCCAGCAATTGGTCTGAGCTGCTAGAAAACAAGGTTTTTTTATGTGCAGCAATGATCACCTTTTACCTCTGTATCCCCTTTATACATGGATCCCTTGAAAATAACTGCCCATTGTACAGGACAGCCTTTATACAAAACTCAGGCAGAGGAACAATGACCAGTTCACCACTCAAAGACAGCTGTCTTAATGCTTTAGGCTTGGGGGGTAGCACGAGAAATACCATTACATAAGTTATGGTGAGTACAGGTGATGGGAAACCCTTCTCCTAAAATTAAGGGGGTAGTAGAAGTATTATTATTAAACACTCAACTACAGACACCAGACAAGCCAGAAGGCTTGTATTTCCCTCAGAAATCTCATGGTGCTGCCACAACAACAAGGGATTCTGGGTAGGCACATGTAAATAAGGTTAACAATTATCACCTTTTGTCTCTATATCCACTTTATACATGGACTCCTTGAAAGTTTTGTCTAAAGACTTTCGTGTACCGCGGGGCGATTAGTTTCAAGGGATCCATGTATAAAGTGGATATAGAAGCAAAAAGTGGTAACTGTTAATCTAATTTGCATGCGCCTACCCAGAATCCCTTGTGGTTGTTGCAGCACCATGAGATTTCTGAGGGAAATACAAGCCTTCTGACTTGTCTGGTGTCTGTAGATGAGTGTGTAATAATACTTCTACTGTCTCCTTAAGTGGAAGGGTTTTCCATCACCTTTACTCACCATAACTTATATAATGGTGTTTTATGTCTCAGATTATTCTTTATTTTTTTGTAAGCTGCAGGTAAATACTCTTCTGAAGCTTGGATGGATGTATCTCGAAACTGGTGTCATCGTCTTTCCCTGTATAAAATTATTTATATTTTTTTGTAAACATGACATTTCTAACCATACAGGGAGGAAATATGAAATACGAATTCTATATGAATGAGTTCTTGGAGGGAATTTCAAATTATTCTTGTCACAATAATAAGGTTTCTTCGTCAGGAGGTGAGCTCAGTGTCTCCTGCTAAGATGCGGACAAGGACTGGATAACTTCACTTTAAGATGGGGGGGGATTTCAGGCAATTTAAATCCCCGTATTCCAGGAATAAAATTATTATTATTTTTTCTGTAAGACTGGTTAAGCTCACGTATGTACAATAACTTGGTTACTTAGGTAACTTTTGGGCTCCTGCTATCCAGAGCCTACCCTTGCGGGATGCAGCCAGGACTACCCGCTGATGTCAGTGGGTGGCCCCAGTGTCGTAGTGGGCGGTCCTGCTGACATCAGTGGGTGGTCCTGTTGATGTCAGTGGGCGCTCCCACTGACACCACGGGACACAAACCCATTTAAGGGGGAAATGGGTGGGGAGAGGGGCGTGTCAGCACCCCCGATCCCGCCACCCGGAGGATTCAGGTATCGACCTGAAGAAGCGGCGCTTCTCCTTCTCTCTAGGTGCAACCAGGAGAGCTCCCAGGTATGATAATGAATGGAAATATGGAAATAAAATCTTGTTGCAAATAGGTCTTGGGAAACATGTTTACTTTGTCCATCCCGCTCTCCTAACCACAGAGTTTCAATCGACTTAGCATGTAGAAGACATTTGACGTCCCTGCAGTCAGTTGTCTGAATAAATACCAGAATGCTAGAATTATGTCTGTTTTGTAACATCATTCATTGAATAATACATTTAATTATTCTTGCATCCTGCGCCTTGTTGAAGATAATACCCTTTTTTTTTGGCCAATGTAGAAAAAGATGAAAAGTTGCATAACCTTTTGGGATCTAAAAGGTCTCTTCTTCAAACGATATTAATCTTTTCCTACGTCGGCTCCATAGAGGCTGTCAAGTTTGACTAAAGACTCCTCGTTCTCTTGGGCTGACGCAATCATATATATTTTTCTTATCACACACCTTATGGTCACTGATATGTATTTCCTCTTCCCCTTACTGTTCACAGGTCGCGGGTTCCTAATTAAAATGTCACCGGTTCGCCGCTTTATTATCCAGCTACTTGTCCGCCTTGCGGAATGTTCTGAAAAGTCCCCCCTCGCAAGAGTCGTCCAACGGCGTGAAAAGCTCATCCCAAAACGATGAAATGCTCTATCGTGGACCATATCTGAGTCCATCAAAGAAGTTTGGTGGGAAACAACTATTTTGGAGGCAATAAAATGTATTCTTATTAGGAAAAAGATACAAAGTGAGATAGATAATGAGGAAGGAGGTTAAGAGACATCTCCAAAGTAAATTTCAGGTCTCACTTTTTTCATTAACGCGGGAGCCGCTTCCTCTCGCTGTTTGATGAATGAGGTCGTTTGAGTTTGACTCACAAGCAGCCAATGCCAGAACATTCCGTATGCATGAAATGTCTCACCTTCATAAATCAGACCCTTTAACATGTAGGGCATACGGGAGTCTAATACGTTGCGTCCATTTCCTTTATTAACCCCTTCGTTTCTCCTGAAGCTCCACTGGAGGATTCTCTTTATTAGGGGAGACATGTTTGGTTCTGCATCGGGAACATTCAGCGCAGCGCGCCAAAGGTTACAATTTTATAGAATACGCTCACAATGTATTTATATGAAAGCCGCCGCAGCCAGTTTGGAAGCAAGAGAAGAGAAGCAAGAGTTGATTTAGGGGAGCTGAGTATTAATCTTGCCGGATTGTCCGGGATCGATCCTTAACGGTTGTACAGTGACCTTCAGTAGAATAGCACGCGGCTTTCAGGCAATCAATCTTTCGCAGCGTATGTGATGGGATGAAACTCATTCCGGTCGTCTGTGTAAAATAACTATAGATCAGATTAATGTAAATAGAAAATACATTATCTACTCCACTTGAAAATAAATGCAGAAGATGAAAGCAGGAGATACTATGGATTTCTGAATACGGCCGCGACGCCAACCAAGCGTATTTCTTTCTCATACATTTTTGAATTTTGAAAGTCTATATTGTTGAGAGCAGCTATCAAGTTTGAGATGACTGCGTTAGCATAGGAGTGACGGAAGCAAAAGAATGGAATTTTAACCCTAAAATAGAACAAGTAAAACTATAATATAAGGGTAAGCCATTATGTAGGCCCGTTGTTATGTACCTGGTTGATGTGTCCTGCGCTATGGATCTCCTCCCCAGTCACTGGTAAGGCCATGGCAGATAGTTTGGTTCCAAAGCGTGTGCAAACTTGTGACATACACGGGGAGGACAGTGGAAGTCATGTTCATGAGGTAGATGGACTGGATGCCGCAGTTGGTCTTACCATAATTTGGGCATGGGTACTTGGTGGATGGAGGTCTCCATGGGGGCATTATGCTTAGCTCAGGTAGAAAACCTCTCCAGGTGTCCTCAGCGTACCAAGACATTTTGGACGATGCTCTGCTTCCAACTTTGTGGGGAAGGCCCTTTTCTATTCCAGCAAGACTGAGCCCCAGCGCACAAAGCAAGCTCCATAAAAACATGGCGGGATGAGTTTGGTTTGGAAGAACTTGACCGGCCGCACAGAGCCCTGACCTCTACCCCATCGGACACCTGTGGGATGAACTTGAACAGAGATTGCGAGCCGGGCGTCTCATCCAACATCAGTGCCGGACCTCACAAACGCTCTACTGGATGAACGGACAAAAATTCCCATAGAAACTCCCCAAAATCTTATGGAAACCCTTCCCAGAAGAGTGGAAGAGCAGTTTATATGTATATAAACATACTTATGTGCTTAACTTAGCACATGCTAATTAAGTACTATGTGATGCGATGAAATTTTATACAGCTTGTTATTTTGTAACAAAAAATGAAGAATTGCTGTACGAAATGACTTCATTTTTTTTCCACCGGTAGTAAAAATCAATCTACATTTATCTCAAACATCTTCAGGAGCAAAAATTCCTATTACAGAGGCTCATTACTGATCAATGGCATAGTAGTTCCAAAAAGTTGCTTTTTTTTCATATAAAATTATAGAGCTGGGAAGAAAATGAGTCGATTTACGCTTTTTCTAGGTCTGGATTGAACTCATTGGATGTACGGTATGTTCAGGTGACGGCTGGGCCGCCATTCGCACGTTCTATGTTACCAATCCTTTTAGATCTTGTTAGAACGTATCTCCTTGTTTATGAAATAAAGGCACAGTTTCAAGTAGAAAGGAACGTCAATAATTTATTTGAGCTGAAATAAATATTTAAGCATGGCTGCCAGCTGCCTTTTATTCTTTACAAATCGAAATAAAATTTTGTATTATTTCCACTAACTCTGTCCCCAGTTTTCATATAAAAAGCATGCGTTACATTTTAACCCCTTAAGGAGAACGTGTCGTGCTTCAAACCATTAATGACACTGCGTTGTGAGCATGTACATGTATGGGCTTTGTCATGAAGGGGTTAATGGACAAGGCTTGCTTTGCTGTGGTTCTGAGACATGTGCAATTAGGCCAAAAACGATTCAGCCAACTTTTTTGGTTCGTTTTGGGCAACGCATTTTGTTCCCTGCCCAGTGTCCACATTCACACTCTCACACGCTCATTCACTCTCTCGCACACTGTCTAAATGTTTCCCTACCTTCTCTGCTGACCACAAACTAATATAGCTAATTTAACATCTGATGACATCTCTGGCCCCCACTGGTATTTACTTAACTTTAACCCCCCATCTCACTGAGCACGAGGTTGATATATTATCCCCCTCCACCTTAATGTACACAGTGTGAGGGATGATGGAGAGGGGAATTGTCAACACCCCCTCAGTTAATGGTATGGTCCATGGTTCCTTGTTTTATTGCTTTTTAATTATTTTTATTAAGATTGTTTTTAAGTATCAATTTGAAGGGGTTTTATGTACGTTTAAGAAGTTTCAGGAGAAGGTATGTGAGTTTTATCCACTCACATGTACTCGCAAACAACTCATGTATTATTAGTTGTTTCATGAGAATTTTCATTGAATAGACCCATTCATGTTTTGACCTTGCGCAGGATCACATGGATTCTATTCAAAACACGATGTCCGCAGAAAAAACATTTCTGTACCTACAATTTCCACATGCGACGGGCTGAATATCTCCTGAATAACAAAAAAAAATAAAAAAAACAGGGCACATACTTAAAATTGGGAAGGAAAAACGTAAAGGAGCATTATTTGTTTTATGATAGATTTTTATATTTGAATAAAATAGATATTATTTATTAAATTCTGGAAATATTTTTTTTTTCTTCTCAATACTTTACTTGCTTACATTAATAAATATCAATAGACACAAAGCCACATAGAAAGTCTTAGTAAACTCAGTCATTTTATTTGGTATGCGGTGTACATGCGTGCATTCTCTATCCGAGAAGGTCATCTAAGTGTTTTAGCAATTGTTGCTTCACTGATGCCTGGGAAAAAAATGGGCATAAGTGCACTTAAAAAAATGTAACATAAAAGTGTTTTCAGCGTTGTATTCGATTACGCCGTTATCTTGATATAACAATTTATCTGGAAGTATCATTCATTCTTCACCAATCCCACACGATGTATATGAATGAAAAGCCTCCCTTCATTTGGAAGCAACCATGCGCATGATTATTCCTCCGTATCAAGTTATCTCTCCCCTGTAGGGATTGTTGCTGATTGGTTCAGGCAGCCTTTCTAAGGGGTCTTCTGGAAATTGATTAGATAATGCTGGCTTTGCCACAGACTGCCATCAATCTTAGCTCCCATGAGATGAACTTCTAAACCAAAAACAATTCCACTGATTTCACTTCTGCTAATAGCTAGGATGGTGACAATTGCCCTTCAATGGGGCTTCTTCCATGCTGCCTGCTTGGTCTTTATTAAAATAGACTCCCTAAAAAGTGCTTAGCAATAACTATTCAGACATCTTGAAACTCTGGAATATTCAAATTTTACTCTATAGTGATGAAGTACATTGCAATGCAACTGATTGGTTGAAAATCTTTGTTGCCATAGCATTACGAACAGGATGACATCTTTTTTAAGTGGTATAAGAGGAATTCTTGGGATGTCTTCGCAGCCATAAACCCCCCCAAATTGTCATTTGGAATTCTGATACGCAAAACTGCCAATTTTCTTAAAACCCAACAAATTCTCTCCACCGTATTGGATTTGTGTCCATTTACATTGCGCAATACGCATTTATTTATTGAATAACAGTGTAGTTGAAAGTTTTCCGCCCCATTCCAATATAATTAATCATACACTAACAGGTAACCAGACAGATGTCATAACAGATAGATATTCCAGGAGCAGATGGGGGAAAATTAAACATTTTTCCCCCCCAGCCAAATAAAAGGGATTATTGCCTCTCCATGGAGTAATCAGTCTTCAGAGTTATATACAGGCTGCAGACACGGAGACTACTGAGTTACAATGTAATCTCATGACGGGTATCATTATTTATGATGTATTATCCTCCAATAATACCAGAAAGACGTGAAAGCCTTCCGCATGTTAATGCCGTCTGTCTATAAGTCTTCATTTATTCTTTCGGCTTGCGAGCAGGGTCCTCTTTACCCGATGTATCGCTTTGTCTTAGTCTTTCTTTTCTTTCTAGCTTTGACCTTTGAATGTATGGACTGTATGTACGAAGTGCCGTGTAAATTGCCGGCGCTGTATAAATAAATGATGATGATGACGATGATAGTAATAATAGGCTGAGTAAGCGAAGTATAAGTTGGCAGAAAGCGACTGACGCGCCATACAGGCAGTTTAATAGAGAGACCTATCAAAGGATGAGTTGAGAAACCCTATTCAAGTATCAGGTGTTTTCAAACAATATAAAAAAGGCATAAATATATCAACAAAAAAGTAAAATGGTTCAAGCACGATTATACTTGTGTCCATCTTGGGGGGGGGACTTAATTAGCTCTTGCACATTTTCCAGCCGAAGATGCCTCCAATAGTACAACAAAAATACGTATTAAATAAATCTATATATATTAAGTAAAGCAAAACCCAGCTTGTGTGTATACCATGGGTTCGGAAATATTAACAGGAGATCTGTTGAGGGCCATTTTGTTGATGAACCCAGTTGGGCCTCAGGCCATTACGGGGCAGATCCAACATACTTTGCTGCAGAGTAGATGAGCCGAAGGGTTCTTGACTGCTGTAGAATTCTATTCTCCTGATATTCTATCAAGGGATATATTATCTTATCTAATTAACCCATTTACTTCACACCAAACCCAACCCCAAACCCCAAGGGTCCATCTATATGAGAAAAAAAGAAAAAGGGAAATGACTCAAAAAAGAGCTAGATATGCCCATTGGTCAAACCAAAAGAATGGTACTCAAAGTCGTTCCAGCAGCTTCCATTGTAGCCTAAGACTGTGTTATGTTATTTCAGTACAATTCTTAAAGGAGTACTCCATTGTCCCAGGGTTAGGGGTTGGGGGTTAGAGTTACTCCACTGTCCCAGGGAGCCCCTAAACAAACAATGCATAGGGAATGTGCTTTGAAAGGATTTTTATATGCATTGTTGAAAGTTAAAGAAAAATAAAGGATGTAGGGAGAAGCTGTAGCTGCCACCCTGTGGTCTGAGGATCCTTGACATTGATTGGCCGCTCGAAGCAGCCAATCGGTAGAAAGAAAGCACACCTTCTGAAATCAAAGCGAGCAAGCCGAGCATGGATAGGCTACTGTCGGCAATTTTCCCAGAGCCATCGCTGGAGCTGACTGGCAGTAAGTATATTATTATTATTATTTATTGTTTTATATAGCGCCATCAAATTCCGTAGCGCTGTACAATGGGTAGAGGAAGGAAATTTGTTCAGTTAAATACCCCTTCTGCGCATAAAATCGCCAGGTGTGGAGAAAAGAGCGAATGCATCTGCACGGTGGGCACCACTTAAATTTAAAGGGACCTCTCATATGCATCAAAGTGCAAATGATGGTCCCTTTAGTTGACCCAATTTATTATTATTATTATCTATTGTTTTATATAGCGCCATCAACATCCGTGGCGCTGTACAATGGGTAGACCGGACATAACAAGTAGTATGTAACAATTTGACTTATAGAAACAACAGGTCAGGAGTTTCCCAAATGTTTGAAAAATATAACTATACATAATGTCTCCTGTAACAAGGCAGTGAGTTTATGTGACTGCTTAAATATAGAACCCGTTCCCTTCTGGTATTAAATAAAAAATGTCTCCAAGAAAAAATAATGACAACCCTCCATTCCTCACACAGAGAATAAAGAAAGCGTAAAGCCCTCTCTAATTTGTTCATACTTCAGCTTGCCCATAAATTAAGAAAAAAAGGTAGCTTTACTTACATATTTCTACTCAACGAGGTCATGCAATTAACCAGATGAGAAGTGTGAATCCTATTTTCGCGCAGACGGCTCCCGCTAAGACCGAGTTAAGTAGAAATGAAAAGAAACGTTAAAAATAAAAAAGTAATCAAAGTATAATGAGATGCTACAAAAAAAAAAAAACACCTTCTCTTTGATAAGTGACTGAGATGATTGCTACTTGGAACCCATGTCGAGGAGCTCTATCGAACCTTCGAGCAAACAAAGGCTTGAAAACAGTAATGCATAACACAAAAACTGTGACATACATTGAACCCGTGTCCTACCCTCGCTCGGCGGCTCAGTGGCAAAAAAAAGGTAATTATAAACCAAAGCTTTCGTATGACAAATCTCAAACCAGCCTAGTTTTCCTATATAAAAAAAAACTTTACAACACATTCAATTTAATGGTGAAAAATTGTCCTAAATAATGGTGCGCAAGGGTGTCTCATTAATTGTGTCCAGATAGGCTTTAAATTATATGAGAGTCTTAGTGTGTTAAGGGGTAGTGCAGGCTCGCTCATTCAGCTCCTCGGTAAGCAATATAAAAAATTAGACAGGACTCGCCAAACTTGGGGTACTTTGGCGTAGTGGTGGGGCAATTAAGCGGAGGAGAGAGAGGGGCGCGGAGTGGTTTTCGCTTACCCGCTCGGCGCCCCTCTCCTCTGCGAGCCCTCTAGCTCGGTCTCGGTGCCGGCTTGTAATGCTGAGCGCCGGAAGTGACGTCAATTTCCGGCGCTCAGCATTACAATCCGGCACCGTAGCAGAGTAGGGAGACTCACCGCAGGACTGTTTAAAGGTAAGTACCTTTAAACAGGGGGGGGGGTTAGGGTAGATAATGGCATCAGCGAAGTTTAAAATGCCGGGGGGGTCGTCATTTTAAACTTCGCCCCAGGCGACATTAAGTCTTGGGCCGGCCCTGCATCAGGTACAGGTGATGGAGGTGATGGACATTTAAACGTCCTCAAGGGATAGGTTCAGGGAGGCTGTCAAGAGGAGAGGAAGCTCTCATGTGCTCCAAGGGCAAGAAGAGGCCCTGAAAAACACAATCCCTGAGCCTGGACCGGTGTGTTCTGTCAGATAAATAAGTTGATGGATATTTTTTTCTCTATAAGGGCACAAGTGAGCTATAATTTGAGAGTGAGCGCGGACTCACCATAGGGCAGGCTATTAAGCGGCATGAAAATACACACTCCGGGTTGGCTCACCCAGTAAGTTCTGCAGGTATCCCAACAAAAGACAAAAACAAACAGAAAAAAAATCTATGTATCAAAATCGATAAGAATAATAATTGATATTTAACACTGACCAAAAAGTCCCAAAAGAAAAGCTAGTAATGGTTCAATGTGAAACATCTCCCCGAAGAAAAAAGACAAAGAAGATTCCAAAGTCCCACAATTAAATTTGATTTTTCTTTCTTTTTTTTTTTCTTGGGCACTAACATCATTATAAGGTAGAGAAACGCTACTGCAGGAGCTGCAGAAACCTGTTTTTTTTCCAACATTGGTTCCTTTACATTGCGCCGATGTACAAGGTAGATAATGTAATCCGGTAACTTAGTAGTGAAGCGCAACAAGTGTGATGATAATGATCACGATGAACAACACCATAAATGAGTGACTGGAAGTTATGATTTTTATATTTATAGGCATGTCGTTAAATGTCGACCAAGTGCGAAGGACCTACACTTTTTCTTGTCTTTTCTTTTTGAATGCTTGTACTTGTTTGTGCTTGTAGTAGCTGTTGCTGCAACAAAGTAATAGATTGCATTGACGGGGTGCATTGTTACATTAAAATTACAATAAGATATTCTAATATTATATAACGTATTAATATTACAATAAAAATATATTGAGGTTTTTGTTTAGAATATAATAATAAAAATAATAAACTTAGATTTAGGATAGGATACATTGCCAGCCTTTCCTTTTTATTCTCAGACAGAAACTCACTAGCGAGGTAACAAAATATTTAATAGGTAGTAATTTGTAAAGAGCCAAATAGATGATTTAAAAAAAAAAAAGCTGAAATTTAAAAAAAATATATTATTTATTTCAGATGTAGAATTTAAAAAATTAAAACATTTTTAAAAAGTTTTAAAAAATATTAGAATTAAAAAGTTAGAAAAAGAGCTTGCCTACTCAATTTTATTTTAATAAATGTTTTTCGGAAACCAAAGTTTTCATCCCACTTGAACCAAAAATACCCCTAATTTCTTTTGATTTTTTTAAGGGGGTAGTAGAAAATATTATTACACACTCATCTACAAACACCAGACAAGCCAGAAGGCTTGTTTTTCCATGGTGCTGCCACAAGGGATTCTGGGTAGGCGCATGCAAATAAGTTCAACAATAATCGCCTTTTGCCTCTATATCTACTTTATACATGTGCCTACCCAGAATCCCTTGTGGTTGTGGCAGCAACATGAGATTTCTGAGGGGAAAACAAGCCTTCTGGCTTGTCTGCTGTCTGTAGATGAGGGTTTAATAACTCTTCTACATACCCCTTAATTTTAGTGGAAGGGTTTTCCTATCACCTTTACCCACCATAACTTATGTAGTGGAATTTCTTGGTTACCCCCAAGCCTCAAGTATTAAGCCAGTATCATAACATCGTGTTGATGAGTCCTATTAAGAATGAAGCTGTTGTCCGTGGATTCTTGGTCTTCTAGCTAAGATCAAGTGTAGTACCACATGGGGGAAAGCTTGATTCTCTGCCCTTATGGTTGCAGCAGCCTGGAGCCCTGGTTGTAGTATTCTTTTGTCACTTTCTATGGTGTGCACTCCCCACCTGTGGATGTGAATTGCAAGATGAAGCACTGAAGGCCTTGTTACTGAAGCCCTTCCCATTACTTGTCCTTATGGGTTTGAAAGAGGACAAACTTTTTTTTATTTCAGCCAAAGATGGCTGAACACCTTATTTATTTATTTTCATGATTTGCACTATGTGCATGTGTGCCAAATAATTGGACTTCCTTACTTTCACGGGATCCGTGTATAAAGTGGATGTAGAGGCAAAAGGTGATAATTATTGACCTTATTTGCATGCACCTACCCAGAATCCCTTGTGGTTGTGGCAGCACCATGAGATTTCTGAGGGAAAAACAAGCCTTCTGGCTTGTCTGGTGTCTGTAGATGAGTGGTTAATAATAATACTTCTACTACCCACTTTATTTTAGTGGAAGGGGTTTTTCTTTACCCACCATAACTTTGTAATGAGATATACATACATTACATACATTACATACATTACATACATTACATACATTACATACATTACATACATTACATACATTACATACATTACATTTTTAATATTGTTTTTACTGACCGTAATAATAAAAAGATGCCAAAGGTTGATACGCATGCAGACTCAATAAAATTACTTAAAAAGCGAGAACACTATTTGGATGGCAGGTTTCCTGATCACGATTCAATAATACTAACATAACTTTCAGAATAATCCTATTTGGTACAGATACAACATGATATTGCAGGATTTGATACATTTTTGTGCAGTCGTCCTGGCGACACTTGTTATTCTGCTGGAAGAGGTTGCTGGGCTCGATAATGGACACATCTTTTAGTTGACTTTGATGTGAATTGTTGAGAGGATTCACGCACCTTATCTCTGAGTCATCTAGTGCTTTATTCGCAGCTTTGTCAACGAGACTCCAAATATCAGAGATTATTATTCTCTTTTTTTGGACTCTTGTAGACTGACGCGTAAAAAAAAAAAAAAAGGATACATTTTATTTGGAATTCCTAAGAAAATTGAGCAGTTCTATAAACTATTTACAGAAGTAGTCTTGACCGACTTAAGTCAACCTGTTCATCTATTCACAAAAACGTTGAGTTGCTGTTGAGTTTGATCGAATGCGATCGAGTGAGACATTGCCAGTCTCCTGTTGATTGTGTTGCGTTAAGGCGAGTTTTGGCTGCTGTCAAGTTGGTTGCTGGTTGAGTTTTTAATATGAATCGTCTGTTGGGTTGTCGTCAGTTGAGCGGACTGTCAAGTTACTGGTAAAGTCTGCCAGAGCTTTTGAGTTCTGAGTTGATTTTTTGGCTCCTGGGCAGGGTAGGGAAGCTGTTTTGACTCCAGTCGTTATGAGACTGTAAAGGTATGAGGGCATGCGACAGGTCAGTCAAATGACCACGCAGCTTCTTAGGGAAGATACCCAAAAGACATTACAAACAAATTGGTTTTCTAAATTGGATACATACATATCAAAAATGAAGAGTACATTATGATGTATAATTTGAACCACATTGCACAATACCAACATATAATAAAAAAGGACTTCAATTAATATAATAAAGAGGCGATAACTAATCATCTCAAATGCATAGATATAACAAAAATAATTTAAAAAAATTATATATATATACCAATTCTTCTTAAACACTAAGATAACTGTCCTAAATATAACTTATAGGTTTGATTTCCTTATTAATCCTGCGCAATTTAGTAATCCATCCAGATTTAAGTACAGTAAACAGGTATTGATCGCCACATATCAATTAGCGAAAGGTTAGTACTTTACACTTTGTAACACGATCCTCCGTTCAGCGTGTTCAATGGGAATCAGACGCCTATATTAACAAAGGGTTAATGCAGCATTCTTTTTATCTAAAACCCATCATTGGTTTTCCACAAATAAATAAATATCCTTCAAAAATATAATATAAATATATCCAAAAATATATTA
>VKOC01027458.1:0-13132 GCA_009364415.1 Spea multiplicata
CTCTTCCGACTATTGCCGCCCCTAACTAGTCATCCCAGAATTCCTTGTACCTCCCAGAAAGTGGTTCACCCAACCCCTCTTTCCAGTGTTTTCCTATATGACCCAATTATGGAGGAGACAGGTAGTCTATGTAAACATGCACACAGTTATGTTGGCTTCAGTTGTCTGACCCCCTGTGGGGTATCCCACCTCTGCTGGAGCCGTTGTTCCAAACCCTTTGTAATGCATTACTATGCAAATGACCCTACATTGTAAAACCAGATATCTCACCTTATAGAAACCCAAATCGTCCCCAAAACATTATGCAATAAATGTAGTATCACATTTTAAAGGCACCCTTCATTTCTTACAGTCCCCACCTAGAGGGCGAATGACTCGCATAGAAAATGAGCCCTCTCAAATAAATGAGTACATTTAGCACGTGTGCTTTGAAAGATTGTATGTTTTCACTGAGACACGAGTGACCTGACAACCACAGATATTTAAAATTTAGGGTACTGTAAGGCATATTTTACCAAATCATAGAGGCACTCACAGTTATATTTCACCAATAGTTTGAATTCCTTCAGCCATATCTTTAACCTTTCATTACCCTCTCAGACTTGGCATCACTGCAACCATTTGCGTTCACTCCCATCACTCTCAGGTACCTGTGCCACCAACACTGCTCCCACCATAGGTTCCTTTAACCCTTTGAATTGCATGCCTTGTTGTAGGCCTCTGACCTCTGCCCACCGTGACATCTGGTGTATTTTCACACCAACAGCATTCCCTTTGCTGTTCACTTACACAGTGTATTGAAGAGACCACACCAGAACGAAACTCTGTTTATTGAATGTGTGTAGTGGTGATACTCGTGAAGGTGTTTGTGCACGTTTACTGAAACCTGTATAGCTGGAGTGGGTTTGTGCTTCTGCCCTTGAAGGTGTTTTATCATTTCGCCCATGGCTTCTGGAAAATAAAAGATACTCTACACAGAAAGTGTGTATGATTATCGTGCCCGAATCACTAGTGGTTCTCTTATCATTCTTGTCTCAGCATTAATATCTGGCTTTACAAATCTAAAACATTGTAAACACATAAAATACACAAAACATACATACAGTACATAACAGATACTAAAATACTAAGACATCCCATAACAGTAACCTTGTGGTATCTTTGAAAATGAATTTTAAACAATCCCAACGAAGATGGAGAGAGAACAAAAAAATGAGATTGAATGCTACCATTACATTCATAATGTCTTGGCAGGATGCAATCTATATAAAATAAAATATAAAAAGTCTGTTGCCATTCAGAAATAAGAATTAAAAATCAGATTGATTGAGGCTATATTTTGTTTGTAACCAAAAATTAAGACAAAACAAAAATCTAGAGCAGCAAAAATATATACTGCTGAAGACCAACAATAATGTTACATAATCACATCTCTCCACTGTGATCAAAATATAAACCCCATATTGGCAACAATTCACCTAATCTATGATTTTAAATGTATTCAATCCAGCAACAAACAAACAAAATAAATATTGGTAGCTGGCAGTGCAGGTGTCCTAAACTAATAAAACAAAAATAATTTGAAATTTTGCCCACCTGACTGTACTGAACGAATTTAGAGGCTTATCCTTAAGAAAAATAAAAATAGATATTAAGGTCCTCTATTAATATTTTGAATTTCCTGCAAGAAATCACACATGTTAATGTCCCGATCTCCTCACAGGTTTGTCTCCTTTCTTTTTTCTTTTTCATTTAGTATCGTCTCTTTTTCTGAAAAACAAAACTTTAAACAAATAGATTAGCATCAACAACAAATAGATTGTTACAACAACAAATCTAGAAGAGCACACTAGTTTTCTTCTGACTGAGCTATCTTTTTGTTTCTTAACATTTCTTTTATTCTGGACACTTCTGTCTCTACAATGTCCAGTTCCTTCATAAACTCTGTTACTTTATACTGTAACTCATTATTCTCTTTTTCTAATCTTTCTTTCTGTGCCTTAATAACATGGTAGGGAATCCAAGGCTTGATATAGTCTTTCCTTACACCATTACCTCTTTCCTGAGATCCCCACCTAGTGTAATTAAAACAATACTTATCTCCCTGCCTCCAGCTATCAACCATGGCTCTTTTTTGAATATAGTGTCCTTTGGCAGAGTGAGAGTGGCAATTTCTGGCAAAATGTCCTACTTTCCCACAAGCAAAACATTTAAAGGCTTCCCTTTTACCTATGGGTCCTTGATTGTTTTGGAGCCTGCTCTGATACAACTGTCTCTGAAGCGAAGGGCTTAATACAGACGCAGGCTTTGCAATGGTTTTGCTGTGATTTCGGATCATTTTATGATTAGCATTACTTTGCTTATCATCGAAACCTTGCCCATCTATTTTATTCACATCATCATTTTTTAACACTTTGACTGCAGCCACAACATCATTTCTTTTATGTAGCTGTACATTTACCTTGTTACCATTAGCTGTGCAATGCACATGATCAGCCTCCATCTTACTGCAGGCTGCCAGGGTCCTAATCTCCCCCTCTGCATCCTTCAGCCTCTGAGTAAGCCGCTCATTTGCACTACGCATTTCCTCATTTTCCTGCAAAGTCTGCTGGTTGCTTACACATAAAGCTGCAGCATTCTGTGCAAAAATCTTACACTTTTCAAGTTCAATACTTAAACTTACAACTTTTGCTTCCAAAAGTTCTTTTTGCTCTTTCATTGATTTGTACTGCTCCGCTATCCAACGAGCAGCAAAATCCAGAGCCGTTTTCCCCTTTGATTTGGATAATTTCTTTTCATAAATTGCCTTGGCCACATACTCCTGAGCTTGGAACCATGGATCTGAGGTTCCTACTATATACTTAATAATACCATCGGGGTTTGTGGCCCTAGCAACTTTTTTCAATAAACCCTCCATCATTAACAAAGCAGAATTCACTGAAATTTGTATATGCAACACTCGAACACTATCCTAACTCAATACACAATATATACACTTATAAATATACTCATAAGTCACACTATATCCCTCCTACCTGGCTCACCAATTCTTTAAGAAATTTATATGACTTCTTAGAAATATATACTCACACTAAATCACACTAGAAATTATGACCCTCTTACAGCAGGGTTATTCTTTTAGGGAATGTGTGACGAATAAAGCACAAATACAAGCGTATAGAAAAATGTATATTGATATTGAATTAGGCTACTGTTACAGGTGATAAAACATATAACATACATAAAACATTTGATAATAATACAAAACAAAAGGGATACTTAAGCACATTCTTGGGAAACCTCTCTCAGCTCACAGGCTTCTCCCGAACGCCATCTTGCGCAGCTTCGTTCTAAGTCTCCTAACCCAGGACACTTCTGTTCGCTGTGCTCTCCTTTTTCTCCGACTCTTCTTTCTCCGAGACTCTTCTTTCTCTGTTACTCCTCGTTCTCTTCTTACTCTCTTACTCTTACTCTTCTGAGTCTGTTACTCAGACTCTTCTGACTCTGTTACTCAGACACTTCTCTCTCTCTTACTCCTTCTCTTCTGACTACTGCAGCCCCTAACTAGTCATCCCAGAATTCCTTGTACCTCCCAGAAAGTGGTTCACCCAACCCCTCTTTCCAGTGTTTTCCTATATGACCCAATTATGGAGGAGACAGGTAGTCTATGTAAACATGCACACAGTTATGTTAATATGCATTGGCTTCAGTTGTCTGACCCCCTGTGGGGTATCCCACCTCTGTTGGAGCCTTTGTTCCAAACCCTTTGTAATGCATTACTATGCAAATGACCTTACATTGTAAAACCAGACATCTCACCTTATAGAAACCCAAATCTTCCCCAAAACATTATGTATAAAATTTAATGTCTCATTTTAAAGGCACCCTTCATTTCTTACAAGGTCAACCCATCAACTACTCTTCATTTCAGACCAATAGTCCAGTTAATTTTATAAAAGGTAAAAGTAATACCATAAACTTAAAAAAAAAAAATTAAATTTAACATAAGCAGAAAAAGAGCCCACAACACCAATACCCCATTTTATAGTAACTGCATGTAGTTATGATTACGTAGATGAACCAGAACAAAATAATTTTTCTTCACCATCTGCCATGGATCAATTTGCTTGCTAGGCAAAGCATGTGAAACTTGGCAAAGATCAAGTTTCCTTTTGCAGTCTCTTGTAAATGAAGCTACAATAAGCTCTGTATGCATGAAAAGGCATTAATCTCCAGATGTGTGCCATATTTTTCCTCGCATTGAAAGTCAATATGTTCCTGCTGACACTCTCAAAGGCTGGGAGAGCGAATAAAAAGGCCCACATTTCATTAGAGAAAGCTTAAATGCATGATTTTAGGATGTGTAATTTATGTGTAAAGTATGTCTGTGGTGTGTGTAAATGTAGTGTATGTGCACAGGATAATTGTTTATATGGGATGTTGGGTAAGACTGGCTAAGTGAACCAGAGGAAAAGTAAATTTACTGGCATCAATGGTAGAAGGTTTTTAGCCCATCCCACACCCACTTATTTTCTTTGGCAATAAACACAATTATAAATAAATTTGATTAAACAACCAATAAAAAAAGTTGGTAAGAATTTCAAGACGTGCAAGAGAATCACAAAATGTATGTCTCCCTCTATATATTTGTTTTTATCAAACTACTTGCAATGCAGTAATGCATAATGTCTGTACAAAATGCTATTTTTGGCAGTTAGTTGCCAGTTGATAAGGTGCAGTTCTGTGATGTTCAATTTGCAAATGTGTCGAATGCCACAAATTATTTTGACCTAAATTGTCAGGCTCATGTTTGTTTGGTTTGTTGTAAATATTCTATTTTGGTATGTGCATCTACTAATAACAGATAATTTAAACTATTGATTGTTCCTGCAAAGCTACCTGCAATCTCTTACAAGGTTCTGATGGTCAAGTCTAATGTTGTACAGTACTCTTTGGCAGGGCCGGCCCTACAATGGGGCCAACTGGGGCAATTGCCCCAGGCGGCACTTTAGAAGGGGCGGCACTTTGCCGCCCCGAGCGGGTTTTTTTTTGAAACGGAAGAGAGAGAGAGGGGCGCTGAGTGGTTTTCGCTTACCCGCTCGGCGCCCCTCTCTCTCTCCTCTGCGGCGAGTCTCCCTCTTCGGTCTTGGTGCCGGCTTGTAATGCTGAGCGCCGGAAGTGGCGTCAATTTCCGGCGCTCAGAATTACAAGCCGGCACGGTGGCAGAGCAGGGAGACTCGCCGCAGGACTCTTCAAAGGTAAGTACCGGGGGGGGGGGCGGCATTTTAAACTTCGCCCCAGGCGGCGTTAATTCTTCGGCCGGCCCTGCTCTTTGGTGCAGAACTTGTGGCTTGAAGATAATCTTTTCATCCCTTTACATGGTTTTCAATATCCTGATCTCTATTTGTAGATTACCTGTTGTGTCCCACAGGCTGTAGTTGTTTAAAGAGTTAACTCTCATCTACATTTGTTTTTGAATGGACCTAAATCTGGCAATATCATCCTTGGCTATCCTTTTCTGTATATACCACATTATCTTCTTTACAGCATATCATTTTCAGTGGCAGCAGTAATTACATCACTTGACAAGACGAATGTTAATAAAGTTACATTTTAAACACATCAGCCAAGTCTCCTGTGCATCTACATCCTGATGTTTGTCCTGAGGTCTATTCTGTATTGGATAGTTACAGTAAGTCACAAAAGTGAGTACACCCCTCACATTTTTGTAAATATTTTCTTATATCTTTTCATGTGAAAACACTGAAGAAATGACACTCTGCTACAATATAAAGCAGTGAGTGTACAGCCTGTATAGCAGTGTAAATTTGCTGCCCCCTCAAAATAACTCAACACACAGCCATTAATGTCTAAACCTTGGCAACAAAAGTTAGTACACCCCTTAGTGGAAATGTCCGAATTGGGCCCAATTAGCCATTTTCCCTCCCCGGTGTCATGTGACTCATTAGTGTTCATGGGGAGCAGATTTGTTAAATTTGGTGTTTTAGCTCTCACGCTCTCTCATACTGGTTACTGGAAGTTCAACATGGCACCTCATGGCAAAGAACACTCTGAGGATCTGAAAACAAGAATTGTTGCTCTACATAAAGATGGCCTAGGCCAGGGATCTCCAAACTCGGCCCTCCAGCTGCTGCAGGACTACATCTCCCATACTCCTCAGCCAGCCCCTTAGCTGAAGGAGCATTATGGGAGATGTAGTCCTGCAGCAGCTGGAGGGCCGAGTTTGGGGATCCCTGGCCTAGGCTATAAGAAGATTGCCAAGACCTTGAAACTGAGCTACCACACAGTGGGCAAGACCATACAGAGGTTTCACAGGACAGGTTCCACTCAGAACAAGCCTCGCCATGGTCGACCAAAGAAGTTGAGTGCACGGGCTCGGTGTCATATCCAGAGGTTGTCTTTGGGAAATAGACGTACGAGTGCTGCTAGCATTGCTGCAGAGGTTGAAGGGGTGGGGGGTCAGCCTGTCAGTGCTCAGACCATATGCCGCGCACTGCATCAAATTGGTCTGCATGGCTGTCATCCCAGTAGGAAGCCTCTTCTAAAGATGATGCACAAGAAAGCCCGCAAACAGTTTGCTGAAGACAAGCAGACTAAGTACATGGACTACTGGAACCATGCCCTGTGGTCTGATGAGACCAAGATAAACTTATTTGGTTCAGATGGTGTCAAGCATGTGTGGTGGCAACCAGGTCTTGCCTACAGTCAAGCATGGTGGTGGGAGTGTCATGATCTGGGCCTGCATGAGTGCTGCTGGCACTGGGGAGGTACAGTTCATAGAGGGAACCACGAATGCCAACATTTACTGTGACGTAGTAAAGCAGAGCATGATCCCCTCCGTTCTGAAGTAGCTTGGATGTCCCTTCTTCCTTAAATGTATCTATCATGTTATAGCATGATTAATAAAGTCACTCTTATGGTATCACACTCTCACTCACGCTCTCTCACACTCTCACTCACAGTCTCTCGCAATGTCTTCCTACCTTCTCCACTGACTGCTTCTGTGCTACTGTCTTCTTTTCCTGCAGCTTTGCTTCTTCTGTTGCCTCTTCTTGTTCCCTTGTCTTCTTTCTTCTGTCTTTGTTCGCATCCCCTCATGTTCTTCCTTCTTCGTCCGCTTCACTGTGAACCTGGCCTGTCAGATATTTTGCCTTTCCCCATTGGCCCTTTGCTTCCCCCCAGAAACTCACATACACACTGGCACACATTTTTACACGCACTCACACACTCAAAAAGCCGCCTGGGTCACAAAAGAGCTGCTCTGGCCAGCACAGAACAATTTGATAATTTCATTGTCTGTGCTGCTTATACATTATTAATGAGACAATATTTCCTTTTATTGAACTTATGTAGATTCAATAAAAAAGGTCAAGGACAGGACCAACATGGCAATCAAGTCTAAACTAGGAACATGCTATATCACTAATTAACTTATGTATCATGTGGAAAACTTACTACTTGTGCAGACTTCGGAGACCAGAGTTGGACATTACTAGTCTAAATTACCACAACTGCAATAGAGTTAAGTTTATATCAGCGAACTGTGTTTCCTATATGTCACTCAGTGTCACAGAAGCATCTGTGCCATGGGCTCCTGGAGGGGCCTGAGGACCAGCCTTCACCCTACAAACTATGGGCCCTGGCCTTGGAAGGGGTTCTGTTTTTTGGGATGTGGGTAGAGGGGGTCAGGGAGCCGCCTGTGTTTACCATCTTTCCCACAGCAACCCCCTACTGGGCTGAGTACAAATAATGAGTTGTGTTACTAATTTATGTAAATGACCCCCTTGTACTGTTTTAAATACCAGTGTGTTTCCCATTAAACAGAGTTCATGATTTTTGAGGTTCAGCGGTCTAGCGGAGGAAGCCAACTTTAGCAAATTTACCCATTCGGCGTTCCGAGATCCATTACATTCAGCAACTATGAAGGAAAAGTTCAATCTCAAGCCCATTCAGGCAAACAACTGGCAAAGAGTAATTTAAGTAACCAACATAGTTAAGATATGTGGATTGATTTGTAAAGGTATGAAAGTCTGGCATTCACTTGTATTCTTAACGCCATAATCTTAACTTTTTAAGATTTTCAATGACCTTTCTTTTTATTTACTATTTGAAATGTTTTGCATTTCTAATCAAGTTATGGCAAATAAGCCATTTGCAACACTAAATTTGTCAAGGACATGGAGTGCTTTAGTTTTTTTTAATGATATCACCAGTTTGCAGCTTTAACAATTTTTAGTTGATGGCACCTCTACGGTGACAGGGTTAATACATGAGATGAGAAGTAGATTATGACCACATGACTGAGAGGATTATTTGCCTGACCTAGATTCACTAGTAAGGTTCTGTAGAGAGTGTTCTTCTTCTAGCTGTGGAGATAATGGTATAACTCATCACTCTGCAGAGGTTCCTATTCATCCATAAATTTCAGTGGAAATCGGTCTCTGCTATATGTTATTTTTGCTTTAACTTAAATACAAATCTACATTTTTTTGTAGAACAATGTGGCCAGTTTCCTATTAAATCTATCTATTTATGCTCCTGTAGTAGAATGAATATTTTTTAGTGAATTAGGTAGTGACCACAATTCTTATTACTATAATCGGACAAAGTGAAAAAGCAGCAAAACAAAATTATTATGATTTGCTGTTGATACATTGAATCCTAGGTGACATAAATCCATTCAACGTGTTTTCCCTAAAGCATTGATTCTTTAGAAAATCTTCTAACCCACACCTCCCATGTTTTAATGTCCTAAAATTTTAGGCTTAGGCAGGATGAGTTTGCATTAAAACAATTTTTGGTTGAGAGGCTTCTCACACCTCCCCTGGAGTCGGTCCATATCTCCCCAGGGCGTCCATGGGTTAAGAGCCCCAGTCTCAAAGAATATAGCATGGGAAATATGGGACAAGTCTAGTTTTAAACTTTTAATTAGGTTGTCTAAATGTCCTTCGTGTTGATTGAATTTCAGGATTAGATTGGAGAACTCATGAGAATAGTAAAGAAAATAAAAATCCAACATTTGTCAGCTTGCACCAGGCAAAAATATCCTATAACTCTTTGTAGTTACCAAGATGAAGTCTCTAATCAGTTCTTTTTGGTTACTGCTATCTTCTTTGCTTTTATGATGGAGCCATAATAAAGCCCATGTAAAGTCAAGCAGTTCATATATACAAGAATACAAAAGTGCTTTCTAATTGGTTTTATAACATACTACTTTAAAATAGTCTCCTCCAAGTAAGAAAATGTCGCCATATGTTCACATTACTACCATTTTTATGTTCCAGAAAGTATGCCAGGAAATGGATGGACAGCTGGCATAAAAAGTAAGTTATCTGAAAGAAATGCTTTAGTGTTGCATGTTTCATTTCATGATATCTGAAAAATGGAGCTTTACAACCTCCAACAATTAAATTTATTGTTAGACTTAATAAAGACCATGAATATGGATATTTTTAAAGTTCAGCTGTATAGTTTATGATAACGTATAGTCTATACTCATCAGCCACTGATGTCCTACAACTCTTCCAAAGTTGAAGTTCATCAATAGTTATCGAGGATACTAAAAGCTAGAAAGCCATCAATATCAAAGATTTTAATGACCGGACCCTAAGCTGAAGAGCCCCCAAGCCAGCAAGGCCTACTTTTTAAAACCTTAACCTCTTCGAGAGAACTACCAGAAGCCTGTGTCTAAGGGGCCGTCAGAGACATGTGTCATCTCCTGTAGGTGGGCATATAAATTAAGAAAATAATTGAAGAGAATGATCTTGCAAGGGTATAACTCTTTTGGAATATAACAACATCTAATAAGTCTATTTTATTTTGTGCCAAATCCTTGATTAGAAAAAAAGGTTTCTATTTTTTCCCCATAGCTTCAAAAACATGATTTGGTAGTACTTTTGGAGGCAGCTGAAATAAGAAATATGTTGGTTTTTGCAATATCAAGCTTCTTGGAATACAATCCTGTTATGAATCAATCCAGAACAGATAATACTAGAAGAACATGCTTACAGTCAGGTAAGGGAAGCAAAATGCCATATAAAAAGAATATGAGATGCTCACCAAGAAGAGATAGCCGCTTCATAGCTTGCCCTGCAGTGCATCCCCTCATGTAGAGGAAATTTGCCTCTTGTTTTGGTCTGGACTACCCTTTTGGGTGGGATCAGACTTATATGGAGATGGGTGATTTTTTCTCTAACCGCAGAAGAAAGCTAAAATTTGAGATGCTCCCAAGCAGGGACTCACTGAAGGGCAGGCTATTAAGTGATTGTCTCTCATTTTGGTTCTGGACTGCCCTTTTTGTAGGATCAATTTGATATGTAGATATGTCACCAGAATCAGGAATCTGCACTCACTCCCCACAGGAACTCAGGTGCTTAGCTGTGCCAGGAGGTCGAAACGTTGTTGTCTGTTTCCTTCAATAAATCTGTCTGATGGAACCCTTGAGTGCCTGGAGCCTTTTTCTATTTTGATATGTAGATATGGACAATTGAGATGCTCCCAAGCATGGGGATGCGCCGTAGCGCAGGCTATGAAGCAGCTGTCTGGTCCGGGTGACCATTTCATTTTTTTGTATAGCAAGGGAAGCAAAATGTTGTCTTAACAATTAAGATCACTCTCTTGTGTTTTAGTAATTAGTTTAATGAACAACTAATACACATTTGGGCAAGATAATATTACATTCCTATTCCTATCTCCAGCTGGAAGCTCTGCTGGACTGCCACTTAACATGAATTACAACAGACACTAAACACGTTTTTCTGTGGCTCTGAAACAGGATTAATTCATTATTTTCATATGAAATGAAATTGCCTTTGGGAACATGAGAGTGGAAAATGGTTCAAATTACTTCATTACCACTCTGTTTTAAAGTGCTAGCTTTGAATTTGGACCCACATATTAACTGTGCTGGCATGTACTGCCAGAAGCCAGGGTCAAAAGTATGACATGAAACATGATGCAAGTTACTTGGTTGTTCAGTTTTAGCATCAAATAGAAGGTTTTTTTTTTCGGGGGATAACCAATTGTGGGGGGCAACTTACCAATTTGAGTCTTTTCATATTGTTATTTTTTTAGTTAAAACTAACGGTGTCCCAGACAGTCTCTTAAACAAATAATGCATAATAAAGTACCTTATAAGTACATTTAACATGTATTCATTAAGGCTTTTTTAAAAAAATGTTATTACTTACCTATAGGTGAAGCTGCAACATGGTCTGCCATTCCACACCACTGATTGGCAGCAAATCCAATATTTAGCCAACCTGATGTACGTACCAGAAAATATGTAGTATTACATACCTCCCCAACATTTCAGATGTCCAAATAAGGATATATGTAGGGGATAGCGATTGAGAGGTATGTGGTCAGACCCAAAAGAAGGGGGCATGGTGAGCACGTGTCCATTGATTTCACAGTCATGGGAATCAGTGTGGCGGCTATATGGAACAATGCTTGAAAATCATGACTGCACTGTGAAAACTGGTACAGTTGGGAGGTATACCAGTTTTTTAGTTTTTCGTTTTCCAGAAGGACAAAGGATAACCCTAGAGAAAAGGAAAGGGGTACAGATGAGAAAGATATAATAAGGAATAGAGAGAGAGGGAGAGAGAGAGAAATATAACGAGGATAGAAGAGAAATAGATATAATAAGGATAGGAGAGAGAGAAATAGAGAGAAAAAATATAACCAGGCTAGAGAGAAAGAAATATAACAACGATAGGAGAGACTAACATAACGAGGATAGGAGAGAGATATATAGAGAGAACGAGGAAAGAGGAAATTGTATGCAGTAGACTTCCAGGTAACTTTTAGCCTTCATGATATTTAGTTTACACAGAAACACCAAGCCTTGTGAAATACACAATGAATATTAAGCAGAGACTGTAATACATTTTTTGCGATAGCCTTTTGAAAAATGGTCTCAGAAGATATATAGGATTGACAGATCAACAATTTATACCTAGAGAGGTTTTCTCAACATAGGCCTGATGCAATGTATAATTCATAAATTTGCATTCCTTTAATTATGTCAGTGTAGGAATTCTGCATTCTCCCAGGCCGCAGTCTTCAAATAACAACCTGGAACGTGAAGAATACACCTCACTAGGTGTCACCTTATATGCAGTAGAGGCCTTTAAATTAGTAAGGATGAGCTGATTTAGTGTTTAACATGTTCATGAGATGTGGACTGATTGCGCAGCACTGTCTGTTAGAGAGAGCTCATGCATTTATTTTGTAGATGATAAAAAAACTATTGTGCCAGCAGAAATGTTTTGCTGACTTGAAGGCAAGGCCATCAGAAAGTTGCAGCAACAGTAGCCTTTGTACAGGCATACAAGCTGAGTCATCATCAGGTCAAGGTCCAGCAATTTCTCAGTTATGGGCCGCAATAAAAATGTGAGTTATTAAGGGGTAAATTCAGGAAATTTATGTCAATGATATGCAAAATGACTCCAGAATGCTGAAAAATAATAAAACCAGAGAAATGTAAAAGAAATTATGAAAAAACTTTTGTCAATCATCTATGGTCCATGTGCACAAGTCGAATTATCATGTTTGATAGTATTGCAAGGGTGTAAGTTCATGGTAAATGAGTGAGTTTTTAGGCTGGGCAAGTTATTTCTTTTTTTCCATCCATCACACTTCCCCATTTCTATAGTTCCTTCTTTTACTTCTCAATCAATTACCGTAGAATGAGGTAATAAGTATATAAAATCTTTACACCCTTCCTTTGCTGCTTCCAGAAGGATACATATTATTTTTTTATTATTTTTTTACCCTGACAATATTTTGAGCTATATTATTTATTGATCATTTTCTATAATGTTGTTTAGATTTTTTTTCTATAATAGCCTTGTCACCATGAGTTTATCAGTCATAAGGTCCAATTAGAGTGTCTGCTCACCGCTTACTTATCCCTTTCAGCTCTCCTCTGATCTGCCCCTTCAACCCTTCTATGCCCTCATCTGCCTCCTCTGGCTTCCATCTGCTCGGAGAAGAGAGAATGGCAAAAAAGAGAGAAAGGGGAGAGGTTGAAGGAATTCCAATGATGGGAACATAAACTAGTAATGTACCGTATTTGCTCGATAATAAGACGACCCCGATTATAAGA
>VKOC01027461.1:0-20807 GCA_009364415.1 Spea multiplicata
ACAATTTGTATGTATACAAAACTGTAAAAAAATGCGGTTTCTTCATTTTTTCCCCACTTTTTCCCGTTTATTTCAAACAAAACAATGTACTACCCAGCTTAATATGGTTTCATATGAAAGCCCTACTTGTGCTGAAAAAAACAATATATGATTTGTGTGGGTGCACTAATTGATAAGAGAGAAATTACAGGTGAAAGAAGACATGGCAAACACACAAAAACAGCTCCGGTCCTTTAGCGACACGTTAGTATCAAAATCCCGGTCCTGAAGGGGTTAAACTCAGAAGATAAAAAGAAAGAAATTCTCTCCACTTTATTTTTCCTTTAAAAAAAAACGAACTTCTTTAAAACTCTACCGTAATGGCTCCTAAAAGGGATAAAGCCCGTAAAGGAGATAAAGATGAAAAAATTAAGATGTCTACCAAAATGAAGAAACCTCCACCAATTAGTGCTTACTACTCTCCTAAAAGCCAAACAGACACATCTATTATTTAATCTAAATCATCTCCGGAACCAATACATGAGTCAAGTGTCAGCAACTTATAAGAGTTCATTACAAATATTAATTTAACAATAGCTCTAGACACTTTATATAATAGAATTAAAACCGACTTGGATCAACATTTTAGAGAATATAGAGAAGAACTGGTTCAGTTAAGAACGTCTATAGCCTCGCTGTTGCACCTACCTGTCCCACGGCGTCCCTCACGCGCGTCCTCCTCATTTACTGATGTGCGCTCGGCACGCACACGAGGGGGCGTGCGTACAGAGCGGTCACGCCTCCCGGCCACCATCCGCCGCTGCACGCTCGCGGTGCCCGAACAGTACCTCTTATGCCTGTGTGGCGCTTCCGCTTCGCTCGCGGAGGTAACACATGCAGAGAGGACTGTGGCTTTTTGTTGAGCCACCGCAAGCATATCAGCGCCGATCGGGTGTTCGATCCGCCGCTACATGTTCACGGTGGCTCCAACAGTACCTCTTCTGCCTGTGTGGTGCTTCCGCGTCACTCGCGGAGGTAACACGGGCAGAAAATATGTAGTGTTTTTGCCATCACAATGACGCTATTGTTGCACCGGTCACTATGACGTCATCGTACCTGTGATTGGCCCGCTCCCTGTTCTCCCGCCATTGGCTCTATTTAAACGTCCTTGTCCTGTGATTCTGTGCCCATTCAACGAGTCCATATTATTGTTCTCAGGGTGTTTGTTTCGCTAGTGCTTTCTGATTGATTTTCACGTGTACCAGACCTCGGCTTTCGTTCTTCTGACCTTGATCCTGCGCTGCCTGTCCTGACCACGGCTGTTGTTTATTGATTTCGCTCCTGTGCTGCCTGACCCGATCCCGGCTTGTTTTTTGGAATTGCTCCCTATCCGCTCAGCGGGTTCATACCGTTCCTTGGCGAGTGCACGCCATTCCTGCATTGTGGGGTCCATCACCTGTGGTGCCTGATCCAACCTAACACATTGAACGGGCCATACCATGGACCCCGCGGAAATGGCCAACGTTCTCTCCCGTCAAGACCTGCAGGACCAGCTCCTTACGTCTCACTCCACGCAATTACAGTCCTTAGCCAGCAAGATGGATACTATGACTGACTTGCTACGGTCTCTGGCTGTCGCTCCCTCTGCTAGACCGCCTATCCTACCTAGGGATCCCAGCCCACAGGAACTCAGCGCTACCGCACGTTTGCCTCTCCCGGACAAATATGCTGGGGATCCTAAGGAATGCAGAGGGTTCCTGACAACTGTCCAGCCTTCATGGAAGCCTTATGGTCGGTCTTTGACATGCCAGGCCACAAAGAAACAGCAGAGACCTCTTTGTTGGAGCTACAACAGGGACATAAGACTCTAGCGCAATATACAGTGGAATTCCATACTCTGGCTTGTGAACTCCAGTGCGATCAGGTAGCCCTCCGAGGTGCTTATCGGAAGGGTCTCAACGACAAGATCAAGGATGCGCTTTTATACCACGACCCTCCGCATGACCTAGAGGAGTTTATCGCCCTCTGTTTGCTAGTGGACAAGTGCATTCAGGAGAGACACCTGAAGAAAGAAAAAGGCAGACGATATCCACTCATAACAGTCCTCGCTCTCCACCTACCGCTTCTAGCCCTCCACCGGATGAACCCATGGAGATTGGCACCATTTGTCACCTAACCGAAGCTGAAAAAACACGAAGGAGGAATCAAGGCCTCACAGAGCTTAGGAGAATCCCTAAGCACTAAGAACACTTCTCCTCCCCAATGCATGTTGATACCCGTCTCGCTTAGGTGGCAAGACCACTCTGTGGTCACCCACGCTTTCATAGACTCCGGAGCTGGTGGGGTGTTTCTGGACGAACAATGGGCCGTACAACACAGGCTACCGCTACGTCCCAAAAAGACTCCTTCTGTTGTGACTAGTGTTGACGGTAGCCTCTTAGGTCGAGGAGTGGTTACCCAGGAGACCAAACCTCTTACTATGTTCATAGGAGCAACCCACAGAGAAACCATCGCTTTCGAACTAAAACAGTCACCACATGCTCCGTTAATACTGGGTTTCACCTGGCTACGTCTGCACAACCCACGCATTGACTAGGACAAAGGCGAGATACTGGCATGGAGTCCTTCTTGTCATCGCCTTTGTTCTATACCCTGCACACGGGTGAACCTCGTTCTGGAGATCAAGCCTACAGACCCCAGGCTTCTAGTGCCTAAACGGTATTGGGACTTTCTGGATGTGTTTTCCAAGAGACAAGCAGAACGCCTACCCCCTCACAGACCCTATGACTGTGCTATAGAATTGTTGCCGGGTACCACACCACCATGAGGACGCACGTATCCCCTGTCTGAGCCTGAAAATGAAGCACTCGAAGTATACATTAAAGAGAGCATGGTGAAGGGCTTCATTTGACCCTCTTCCTCACCAGCAGAGGCCGGATTTTTTTTTGTCTCAAAAGGAAGGATCCCTTTGGCCATGAATAGACTACAGGGGACTAACCGTATTACCGTAAAAAAACGGTATCCTCTTCCATTAATCACGGAGATCTATGACAGATTGAAAGGGGCTATAGTATTCACCAAGCTCGACCTGAGAGGGGCATACAACCTAGTACGTATAAGGGAAAACAACGAATGGAAAACTGCCTTTAATACGAGATTCGGTCATTATGAGTACAGGGTGATGCCCTTCAGCCTCTGCAATGCTCCTGCTGTGTTTCAAGCCTTTGTCAATGACGTGTTCCAAGACATGTTGCTCTCCCACCTGGTCATCTATGTCGACGACATCCTTGTGTATTCACCAGACATCGAGACTCATCATAAGCATCTACGTTCTGTTCTGCAACTACTGCTTGAAAACGGTCTCTATGCCAAAGCTGAGAAATGTGACTTTGAAAAACCCAGCCTTCCATTCCTTGGGTACATCATCTCCGCTAACGGCCTCGAAATGGACCCCAGCAAATTGAAGGCTATCACCATACCGTGAAAGCTGTACAACGTTTCCTGGGATTCGCCAATTATTATCGGCGTTTCATACGCAATTATGCCTCCATTGCAGCACCCGTCATCGCCTTCACAAAAAAGGGGGCTAATCCCAAGTACTGTTCCGTGTAGGCTGTGAAAGCATTCGAGAAATTGAAACAAGCCTTCTGTTCAGCCCCCGTTTTGCAACGACCAGATCCTACATTGCAGTGCCTACTAGAAGTGAACGCTTCAGAGAACGGAGCAACCCGATAACGTCCAAGTATCTCCCCTGTGCGTTTTTCTCGAAGGGTTTCTCGTCCGCCGAACGCAACTATGACATGGGTAACAGAGATCTACTCGCAGTCAAACTAGCCTTCGAGGAACGGCGACACCTATTCAAAGGTACCAAACTGTCTGTTGTGATCATGACCGACCACAAGAACCTTCAATACATAGAAGCTGCACGACGACTGAACCCTCGACAAGCCAGATGTGCCTTGTTCTTCACCCGCTTCAATTACGTCATGACATATCAACTTGGAACAAAAAATGTAAAAGCAGATGCTCTCTCCCGTCAATACGACAGCCATCGGGACTTCACCCAAGACGAACCCATCATTCCACAAGCACGTGTCATCTCTTCTTTATTGTCTTCCATGATGCACAGGATCCGTATGCAACAGGCTCACATCACAGCATCCCAACGTCCTCCATCAGGACGCCTCTACGTCACCCAGCGGATTCGAGCTGCTGTTCTCCACTGGGGTCATAATCCACCACTGGCCGGGCATCCAGGGGCCCACAAAACGGAGTACCATATCCGAAAAACCTTCTGGTGGCCATCCTTAACACGTGACGTCAGTGCATTCATTGCCACCTGTCCTCAATGTTCCCGTCACAAGTCCGTGGTTCTGGTTTGCTGTTACCTCTTCCCGTTCCTAAAACCCCATGGATTTATATAGCTATGGACTTCGTTGTCGACCTTCCTGCCTCTTGTGAGTTCAACACCATCCTCGTTGTGGTTGATAGGTTCTCCAAACAGGCTCACTTCATTGCCCTGCCCAAGCTACCCACGGCGGACGTGTTTATCAAAGAAGTGGTTCGGTTACATGGCCTGCCGCACCACGTGGTGTCGGATAGAGGTCCCCAGTTTGTATCCAGGTACTGGAGAACCCTTTGCTGCAAGTTAGGCATCCGTAAACATCTGTCATCGGCTTATCACCCACAATCCAATGGCCAGACAGAGCACACAAATCAAACCTTGAAACAATATCGCTTATACGTCAATGACCAACAAGACAAGTGGTCTTCTCTGTTACCCTTGGCCGAGCTGACCTACAACCGTCCATGAATCCTTGCGTTGCTCGCCTTCCTTTGCTGTTTTGGGATACCATCCCATTGTCTTACCTCCTCCATCCGCCTCTCACGGTGTCAGCATACCAGCTGTCGAGGAGCGGGTTGCTAACATGCGAACCCATTGGAAGGCTCTCGGTGAACAGCTGGCCAAAGCTGAAACCCGCAGCCAGACCACTGCAGACAACCATCGTGCTACGCCATCCCACTACAGGGTTGGTGACTGTGTATGGCTATCCAAGCATAACATCACTCGACTGGCGGGGGTACGGTCCTGAGGAGCGGATCTGGGTTCCCGCCCGTGCTGTGCACGCGCCTCTCTGTGTCTCTCATTTCCATGCCCGCTTCCCTCTCCGTCCTGGTCCTTCCCGCCCGGAGCGCGTTCCTGGGAGGGGGGTTGTGTTGCACCTACCTGTCCCGCCGGGATCCTGCGGCGTCCCTCGCGTACTGACGTGCGCTCGGCACGCACACGAAGGGCATGCGTACAGAGCAGTCACGCCTCCCGGCCAGTGACAGTTCTGTTCAGGCTGCCGCAGCGTATCAGCGGCGATCGGATAGATGATCCGCCGCTACACGCTCGCGGCGCCCGAACAGTACCTCTTCTGTCTGTGTGGCGCTTCCGCGTCGCTCGCGGAGGTAACACATGCAGACAGGACTGTGGCTTTTTGTTGAACCACCGCAAGCATATCAGCGGCGATCGGGTATTCGATCCGCCGCTACATGTTCACGGTGGCTCCAACAGTACCTCTTCTTCCTGTGTGGCGCTTCCGCGTCACTCGCGGAGGTAACACAGGCAGAAAGTATGTAGTGTTGTTGCCATCGCCACAACGCTATTGTTGCGCCGGTCGCGACGATGTCGCTCCCTATCGCTCCCTATCCGCTCAGCGGGTTCATAACAAAGCAAGATCTCAAGTTAGCTGACCTAGAAGACAGATCTCGTAGGCAAAACTTAAAAATCCGAGGTATTCCAGAAGAAGTTTAAGACCTCGAACCATATTTGAATGAATTATTATCAACATATGTGGATTGTGATATACAAGGCCATATGCCAATTGAAAGAGTACATAGACTGCCTTTTCCTCCCTCATGGTCACAGAGTAATTCTCCAAGAGATGTTATGGTTTGTTTCAACAACTCTCGATTAAAAGACACTTTGGTTAAAGAGATGAGGAAAAATCCTACTAAATCAGAAAAATTTGCAATGTTAACAACATTCTCGGATCTCTCACAAGCAACTAGGCTTCAAAGGAGAAAATTTATGGACACTACTGTTTGTCTTCGGCAAAAAATATATTACGTATTCCTGGCTATTCCTGGGTAGAGATACCTGTAGTAGCAATCGACACATATTAATATATATCAATATTTACACGATTATGGGTACTTATTTAATATATCCACATTTAAGACACTGAATTAAGGTAATCGGAAAGAGTTACCTTTAGGAGTAATAGACACATATTAATATATATCAACACTCACAAGATTATGGGTACTTATTTAATATACTTACATTTAAGACACTGAATTAAATTATTCATATTTGTAAAAATAATATTATTTAATAAACAACCTTATAAACACTATTAATCTAAACACTCATAAAAAAAAGGAAAGGGAATAAAAAGAGAAAAAAAAGAGAAAAAATATATACTTATGGGAAAATAGAAGTTAAAATATTTGATTTGGATCACAAATGTTGTAATTAATTGGAAGAGGACACTTTATATATATAGCAGCATACATCAAGGATTAGAATAATTTTATATCTTATATGAAGATTCGGTGAATCTTATGTGGAAGACAAAAACTGGCAAATGGGGATCAACAATTTATATTTGAGTAGAAAATATATATATATTTTTTTTTTTTTAATCATTTTTTTTTTTACTACCGCTTCCTTGTGGTTCAGGAAGTTTCTTGCTAATGACGGATACATTGTTTTTCCTTCAAAGCATGAAGAGAATAAATGATTTTTATGTGTATGAATGTTTATGGAGTGATGCTTCAAGATTATGGGATTCTGAGAAGAGGTTGATTCTGGGAAAAATGGGAATCAATGCACAGGGTTTAAATTCTCCTTATAAAAGATCTTTATTATATGATACATTCATTAAAAAAAGGGTGGACATCGCATTTGTCCAAGAGACACACTGGAAAAGTTCTAAGGGGGAATTGTTATGGAAATACCGTGATATCTTTACATCTTCTCTATTAGAAAAAAAAAAGAGGCGTGGCGATATTAATCGCAGCTAAGAATAAGTTTGATTATGTTTTTCATGATATTGATCAGGAGGGAAGGAGGCTTATTCTTATATGATGTCACCTACACGCTTGTTAGTCTGTATTCTCCATCTGAGGGATCAACAAGATTTATAAATAAATCAATGGAAACAATAGAAAAATTCTCAAAAGGGATATTAATTATAGCGGGTGACTTAAATTGAATATCCGACATAGAGAAGGATAGTAAAACATCTAAAAAGCGTAAAACGGGTATATGTTTGGAAGCTAAAGCAGAAGCTTTTTCTGCCTGCCTATTCAATCATGATCTATACGCTGTCTGGAGAGTCCAACATCCTGCTGAAAAGGATTATTCCTTTTTTTCAATGGTACACAAATCTTATTCACGCATTGATTATTTTCTTACCCCAAATGAGAAATGTATCTCTTCATCTATAGGGAATATCTCATGGTCGGATCATGTCCCAGTGTACATTTCTATAAAGGATAATCCTCATTATAAGATAAGATCTCGATGGACCCTGAATGAAACTATTCTAGAAAGAGATATAGATAAGGTTGAATTAATAGAACAGACAAAGTCCTTTTTAGAACAAAATTACAATAGAGAGACCTCGGATCTGAACCTCTGGTGTACACTTAAATGTGTCCTTAGGGGCTACTTGATAAAAAAGGGAGCTTGGTTAAAAAAAATGTTGCTTGGCTTGGGGCATTTGGTAATGCAACGTAGTAGGAATGACCGACCCTGGGTGATGAGATCATGAGATGAGATCATGGTAATAGGAGATGATGCTACAAATGGATTGGCATCCAGGAAAAGCTGTAGCATCTGTATGTACATCTGAACTGCAACCACCAGGAAACCCTGCTGCTTGATCAAATTTCTTACTTGGAGACAAGGGAGCCAAACTGTAAAAAGCAAAAGGAAGGAGTCTAATAAATTCATCTGATGAGGGACAAGTGAGAAACGTTCTCCTGACTTCTGCTAGAGCCAAGGCTAGATCTGCTGTCAAACTCCAAAGCCGTGTCCACTATGATTGGTCAGGCTGTTTCTAAACTTCCACTGCAGCAACCTGCAGATAAGACTGATTCACAGCCAACTGTTGATAATTCTGTCTTTCTGTATCATAAAGAGGATCATTACCAGGGTACAATGTCATCTCCCATAGCAGCCACTCCTTAAATGAAAGATTGAATAAAGGCTGTTAAGCACAGTACAGCTTCTTTCCAAGAGGCCAAAGGGTGGAACAGAGAAGTCCAAATAAGAGACGTGTCCATCTCCGACTTGTGCTTGTTTCTCCTCAGGTTTCCAATACCAGCCGAGGCACAAGGTGTTGCAGCTTGTGCAGAAACTGAGGAGGAATGCAGTCTGTCGATGTATCAGTTCTAAGCACAGAGAACCTGCAGAAAGTGTAGCCAACAGCTCCTACGCAGAACCTAGACACACGAGCATGGGGTCTGAGTACCGACGGTTCAGTATAACATCCTAAAATATCTCCAGGCAGTTGGCTCCAGTGCTAGGAGCAGGGAGTCAGGTCTGGCACTCATGTAAATTAATAGAGAAAGCACCAAGTCAAAACCACATGAGGGTCTCTAAGGCGAGGAGAGTGACAACACAGAAGCTGCAAAATCCTACTCAGCACAGCCGAGAGGGCCCTGTGATGACCACACAGAATCCTTACATACAGAGACAGCATCTGACACTGCCTATTACGTGGAATGGTACGGGAAGCAGCCATGACACATTGACAAAGGCATGTTAAGATAAGATCTGTGACTGTCTGATCCTGGACCTCCAGCACATCTAAGGCTGAAGGTATTAAGGTCTCGGCAGTTACACCAGTATCTTCTGTATATCCCGATTCCATAACTGCAGACAGCCTGTCTGAAATAAATACCAGCTGGGTGGTGACATTGCTGTATTGGTTTGGCTCTGTGACAAGGGGACGTAGATCCCACAGGGCAGTTTTCAGTCTTCCCAGGGGTTCCTCTTGCACTGTCATATCCATCATGTTCCTCCCTTCCAGTGGGTGAGCCTTATCTGGTCCTGAGGATAAGTCTTCATACAAACCCATATCTTCAATGGAAACTTTCATGTCTGCAAGACAAGTCTTTGCTAAGGTGATGTACTTGGTTAGCATGAACTCTGGGTGCAAAATGTGTACTTTACGGTACTGAGGGGCTTCATATGGTACCAAATCCAAGAGTAGCTTCAATAAGAAACCCAGCCACTTTTTGCTTGTGCTGTGGTAAGAAGTGGCAGCGCCAAAGGTGGACTTGAATCACTCAGTGTAAGATACAAAAGCAGCAGGGCCTTCCAGCACAGCTTGTCGGGCAATCAGGAAAGCAGTGATGAGACATTCTAGCTCATAACTCATAAAGGCTTGGGTCAGTAGGTGGTCCAGGAAATTTAGCTTCTGCTGGACAGATGACCAGACAAGATATGCAATTTAAGACCTGATGCGAGTTAACCTCCTGAGTCGTCAGGACATGCGTGTGAGACATCAGCTTCTCTGCATTAAGCAGAACAAACAACCTGCGGTATAAATCTGTTAACAGGGGGCAGGCTTTCACAAAATTCCAGTTTCTTTGAAATCGTGTGGGGTCGGAGACTTTCAGCTGTGGTTTGAAGGTGAGAACCCAGCTCAGTGTGTGGATGAAGAAGTTATCCAGAATCTGGAAACTTCATATGTAACCAACCAATGTCACTCAACACTTGGCTTGTAGGACTGGTCGCTTTTCCCATCAGAGACAGCATCAAGTACCAAAGAGAGCATTTTATCCAGAATCGCTAGAGAAATCTCTGTAATTCTCAGTGATTCGGAATTCTTCCCAGCATCTGTCGATAGATGAAAAGCATTTTAAACCAGCACAGCTAGAAAGTCAGATATAATCTGTAAAAGGCAATCTGAGTCATTGGAAGAATTCTCCATGTGTATACACAGCAAGCACATTTCCCAACAACAAGTCAACAGCAGAGCTCGGGTCTTTGCAGCTGTTTAGAAGGTCATTCAGTTGCACAATATCCTCCTTGTATAAGTGCCAGACAGCTTCCAACACAGGGTGATGCCATAATTCCCAGATATCCCTAGAAAATAGAGGTCGACAAACGCAATTCTCTGCCAGTAACCCCTTTTTATGTCTTCAACAAGCAAGTCAACTTTTCCCTCTGATTTTCACAGAGTACTTCTGCAGCTCTCTCTACAGACTCCTGGCAGATCTGCTGCACGAGACGGCTGCTCTGGTTGTCAGGATCCAAATGTATATCCTGTATATCCCACAAGATGGCAACAAATGTTGTCTCATGCGTAGAGGTCTTCTGAGTTTTGTTGGGATTGGAGCTTTCATTGGAACGAGGCTTCTTATAAGAAAAGGCAGCAACCTCAGAAAAAATCACTCAGGTCTTAATGGCAACTCAGGAGATACAGAGCCATCTCTTGAAGACTCTTGTAGCTGTCTGGAGCCTTCCTTTCTCTGTTTAATTGCTTTATCACCGAAAGCAGCCTCTGACATATTTGTTCTATGCAGCAAAATATCCCTCACACACACCATGCTGCATTCACTTCTGCCGGATTTTTAAACTAAGCTCCACCCTTCCATACTTCCAGTGTTACATGTTTACACATGCCATCAGTAGTGTCCTTAGGTTTTGTGCTGCCCTAGGCCTGACTAAACACATGCGCCCCTTTATTGTACTTGCCCCATTCCTTCCTGCACAGACCACACCTCTTCCTGTAAATAATTTCTCTCTCTTTTGGTCCCACCCCCTTTCTAAATTAAATACCAGCTATAGTCATGGGTCATGATCAGTCTGAAGGAGTGACGCCAAGAAGGGTCAGAGCCATTCTCCCCTTAAGATTGAGCTGCAGCCTCCCTATTACAATTCTTGCCAGTGTATGTAAACAAATAGTTTCAGCTCGATTCAGCTTGTTCATAACACTGTGCACAGGTAGCATTCCACAAACAGCTTAACAGTACCATCTTTGTCCCCAAACAGCTTAATAATGCCATATTTTAATAATTAAAATAACGATCAGGCGCTAAAAAAATATTGCAATTGATTTAAACAAAATATATAGGGAATAAATGTTATAATTAGTGCTGCAGACACTTGAAGTATAGCCCCAGATACCACAAACAATAATGAAAAGTAAAGTGTTCTGCAAGAAAATAAACTTCGTGGTATCGCATTCATATAAACTTGAGCAATACAGTTTGCTCTCACTTTTTCGAACACACGACAGGAGATTCCGGCTCTGTTTTCGAGTTGCTTTGGGAGGTTCCCTCTGGATCTCTATCCCAAACGGATATCTGTCCACACGGTAGTGTAACAATAAGAAGGATGCGAATGGAGAGGCCAAAGGTAAGGTATACAATAAGGTATACAATAGTTTTAATGTTTAAAATAAAGTGCAGTATGCTCACATTGAAAGTCTGTCTCTCGAGCCATATTTTGCCCAAGCAGCTTAACAGTACCATCTTTGACCCCTAAACAGCTTAACAGTGCCTTCATTGACCCACAAACAGCGTAGTAGTGCCATATTTGTCCACAAACAGCTTAAAAGCACCATCTTTGTCCCCAAGCAGCTTGTAACTACCATATTTGTGCCTTGTCAGATTTGTCAACAAAATTGCCCAACCATACTATTTTTTGCCCCAAACAGTTAAGTAGTGACATATTTGTGCCCAAACAGCTTCTTAGTGCAATATTGGTGCACAAACAGCTTTCCAGTGCAATCTTTGTGCCCAGATTGTATCTGCCATCTTTTTGTCCCAAAGCAGCTAAACAGTGACATTTGTGTCACTGAGACAACACTGATAGCTTATCAGTGTTGTCTTAGTCCCCAAACAGCTTCCCAGTGCCAACTTTGTAACCATCCCTGGATTACAGAAATACCCCCACATGAATATGTTTTTTGGCTGTCTGTACATTTCAGGTCACAAGTTGGAACATGTCCGTAGATTGGATCATATTGTTTTGCTAGGCCTATGCTAAATATTAAGCAGTCCCAGGAGAACATATTCCCATAAAAGTATATATTTTTGGAAAGCAGTCACCGGAGTTTTCCATCAGAAGAATATTGTAAGAAATTTATGCACTTGGAAATATACTCACACTAAATCACACTAACTCACTCTAAATCGCTCCTAGAAATTATGACCCTCTTACAGCAGGGTTATTCTTATAGGGAATGTGTGACGAATAAAGCACAAATACAAGCGTATAGAAAAATGTATATTGATATTGAATTAGGTTACTGTTACAGGTTATAAAACATATAACATACAGAAAACATTTGATAATAATACAAAACAAAAGGGATACTTAAGCAGATTCTTGGGAAACCTCTCTCAGCTCACAGGCTTTTCCCGAACGCCATCTTGCGCAGCTTCGTTCTGAGTCTCCTGACCCTGGACACTTCTGTTCGCTGCACTCTCCTTTCTTAGACTCCCCTTTCTCCGACTCTTCTTTTACTCTTCTTTCACTCTTACTCAAACTCTTCTCTCTCAGAATCTCCTTTCTCTCAGACTCTCCTTTCAAAACAACTCTTATCTCCGAGACTCTTCTTCCTCCGAGTCTTCTTTCTCCCTTCTTTCTCTCTTACTCTGTTACTCTCTCTGACTCTTCTGACTATTGCAGCCCCTAACTAGTCATCCCAGATTTCCTGTATGACCCAATTATGGAGGAGACAGGTAGTCTATGTAAACATGCACACAGTTATGTTAATATCCATCGGCTTCAGTTGTCTGACCCCCTGTGGGGTATCCCACCTCTGTTGGAGCCTTTGTTCCAAACCCTTTGTAATGCATTACTATGCAAATGCCCTTACATTGTAAAACCAGATATTTCACCTTATAGAAACCCAAATCTTCCCCAAAACATTATACAATAAATGTAGTAATCACATTTTAAAGGCACCCTTAATTTCTTACAATATAGACAATTCTCATACAGCCATCAATAACTGCCAAAGTCAACCGTAGCAATAATTGCCTGTGGTTTTAATGATGTATGGATTCCTGGAGTGGAGCAACTAAACAGCATGATTGCTTGTGTTCTTCCCTGGTATCAATTGTCTTTAATTTTATTGTCTTTAATTTCTAACGAGGAAAACTAGTAAGCATTTTTTTCTTACATTCACACCCTGAAAGTAAGCTATCAAAGATTGTCCAAGAAGTGGCTCAGTAAAAGGAAGCGACCCTATAGTGAAGTTGGGCAACAAAGAGGGAAGGGACAGGACTGAATAATAGGAATGTGCTTAACAGGGTTTTCATTTTACTAAAGCTTAAATTGATGTTTAGATGATGAGGAGCATTAATGAGATAAAATAAGCAAAGCATATATGTTTTCCCTTCCTCTTTACATGAAGCAACATTTACCTGGTAAACAATGTTTTTATAACTTTAAAATATTTTATGGAACAGCACTTTAAACAAAATTAAATTCAAATTAATGGAACTAACAATTTCTTTCTTTCTTTTTAGGGTTTGAAGGCCGGTTCCTTTCATTATCCAGGTGGAGGTGCAAATTACAGTGGAAAATCAGCGCATAAATTCTTAGTGGAAGCCCCTAATCATCCTGATAGCGATGAGAATGAATGGAGAGAGAACATAGACATAGTAATGAAATGGCTTACTGAAGAACAATTAGATTTCGTAACCCTCTACTATGGGGAACCAGACAAAGTAGGGCATTTAGTAGGACCAGAAACTGAACAGAGAAGAATTATTATTAAACAAATTGATAGAACTATAGGATACCTACTAGACTCAATTGAATCTAACAACCTAAAGAAAAAATTAAATGTAATAATTACATCAGATCATGGAATGACCACTGTGAAAAAAGACCCCGATGTAGAAGAAATTATGTTGTCTAAATACATAAATTTTAAAGACTTGGTGAAATTTGATATACTAGACTATGGTGGTTTTGGCATGATTTTGCCAAAGGAAGGCATGGAGCAAGAGGTATATCACAAACTTAAGAATGTACATCCTCATTTGAATGTATACAGAAAAAATGAATTTCCTGAAGATTTCCATTATTCTAAACATAATCGAATATTGCCTATTTTGGTTTATGGTGATCTTGGCTACAGCGTAAATGGGGTAAGTATAAAACATATGTTCTCTAAGACATGGCATTGATTTCCATGGGTTCTCAACTCAAATATAGACGGCTTGAGTTGACACACAGTATTAATTAACAGTGCACTTAAAGGGAGAGTCCTGTGTGTCTGTCAGTACATGTTAAAGTAGTTTATAAATAGACATGTGCAAATGGGCCATAAATCAAATCAATATTTGGTGTGACCATACTTTGTCTTTGAAACAGCATCAATTCTTCTAGGTACACTTTCACAAACTCAGGGATTTCGTAGGCATATAGTCAAGTGTATGATTAAACAATAATACAAAACAGGCGCTAATTATCATAAATTTAATATGTAGATTTTAATATGCAGAAACACAATTGTTAACTGAAACAGTAACAGCTGTGTAGGATGTATAAAACTGCATAAGGAACAACCAAACTCACAAGGTGAGGTTGTCGAACACAGTTTAATGTCAAAAGTCATACACCATGGCAAGACTGAGCACAGCACCAGCAAGGCCTCTCCCAGGCAGAAATTAAGACAGAGAGGGGTTTCCAGATGTTCTGTCAAAGCTCTTTTTTTTTTGAAGATGCACAAATAAACGGGCAATGTTGAGGATCAAACACATCACAGCAGATGAAAGATACACCATGCTTACTTCACTTCGCAATCAGGAGATGTCCAGCAGTACCATCATCTGTGCACTGGCAAAAAAACTGTGGAAGACTTGGAACAAAAAAGTCATAACCTCGATGTAGAAACAAGGCCATACAGCACAACTATTCAGGAAAACACAGAACCTGGAGTGCAGGAAAATTGTAGCAGTTGTTCTAGACTGATGAGTCAACTTTTTAAATATTGGAAAAGTAGCCCTGGAAAATTTTGGACATTAACCCCTATATATTTTATTGCATGGTCAAGCTCATGTGCCCACATACCACTGTAACTAGAAACCACAGGGCCCTACTGAGAAAAGTGCCCTGGGGCACCCCAACTTCACAAGCAAAATGCCCAACAGTGCCACCATTGCCCCCAAACAGCTTGTCTGTGCCGCATTAGCACACAAACAGCTTGTTTGCTCCATCTGTCCCCCAAACATGTACGTGCCATCTTTGCCATCTCTGTCCCACAACCAGCCTGCCTGTGCCACCCTCTACCCCTAAACAGCCTGCCTGTACCACTTCTGTCACTTAAACAGTCTGCCTCTGCCACCTTGGCCCATAAAACAGCCTGCCTGTGCACATATGCCTCAACACCCTGCCCCATTTGTACCCCAAACTTATACATTAATTCACTCACTCATTCATTCAAAGCAAAGGGGAGTCACACCAAGTATTGTGTTAGTTTAGATTTTTCTTCTGTTTTACATTTTGTTAAATGACACAAATAAACTATTAACATGTCTACGTTGAAAGCATTAAATCACCCTACTTTGAAAGCATTAAATCACCCTCATCATTCTTACTCTACAAAAGCTCATCTTGTCTATTTTTTGATTAGTTGTTCCATTCCATTATTTACATATTTTTAAGGATTGGGGGTTTAGAGTGCCCTAGGCACACCACACCAACCCCTGGTGTTTAGAACAATCACTGCCTAAAGCCAGCAAATTGTAAATTTTTGCTTTTTTAAATATCTTGGGAAGTTCACGGTCTGTGACTATTCAGCAGCACTCTCTTATATTTAGCGGAAGCAATCACATTGAACTGTAAATGTTCATTGCTTTCCTTTTTAACGAAAGACAATCAAATACATGAGCCTTCAATTCGAGGGGGATCTCAGCTGTCTTTCTGCTAACCATGTTATTGGCACTTGAGGGTTTAACAGCAGCATATTGTCTCCTTAGAAGCACTGCTTTGATGTATCCTGGTATCAAGAAAATAAAATATAGCCCTGTAACTGTTTCTCATGCCAGAGCCTTTTCCTACGTGATAAGCGCACAGATGCCCAACTTACTCTCCCTTCAGCTGTATTGTATTGAACTTGTGTAAAAAAAATCCTCTCTATTTGCCTTGAAGAAATGGATTTCTACTAGCTACATACCATATGGGTTATGCTTAAAAACAAGATTCTGGTGCAATGCTTACAAGTGGTCCTATCCTCATAGTATCAAATGGAATAGCTTAATCAGCAGGAACATTCCATTTTTTATTATGGTGAACAAAACATTTTTTAAACTTTGCCACAGAGTTTTTTTTATATGTAATCTCTTGTACATTTGTACCAGAGTATTTGCAAAATGTTATTTTTTTGCATAACTGTTTCCACAGCAAACTTTTTTTTACTCCATTACAGAGAGCGATCTTATATGTAAATAAGGGAGATCATGGATTTGATAACAATGAAATGGATATGAAGATGATATTTCGTGCATTTGGGCCAGATTTTAAAAATAATTATGTCACTGAACCTTTCGACAGCATTCACATATATCCTTTGATGTGCAGACTTCTTGGGGTTATTCCTGAACCCCACAATGGGTCTCTTAAATTTACACAGGATATGATTATACATCCTGAAGATAATGTTGAATCTGAACAAGACCAGTCCAATAACCAGAAAAGTAAGTATCACGAATAGTTGGAAATAATAAAAGTATGCTTAATCTAATTAGTTTGAAAAAATGGGCAAGAACAAAATAACTATTTAAATACACATTTTATTAATATTATTAAAACTACATACACTGCCAAAATAACAATTCAAAGGTAAGCATGCAATGCAATAAAGCTCCAGAAAAAAGCAAGCATGGTGCTGGGATGTATAGCTAGAGGCATTACTAGTAGGAAGAGGTACATGGTTATGCCACTTTGGACATCTCTATTCAGACCTCACATAAAGTATTGTGTACAGTTTGGAAGACTTCATCCCCAGAAGGATATTGGAGATAATTCAGATGGCTACTAAAATGATAAATGGTTTACAGTAAATTACCAAGCGATACTAAGGGATCTCGATATGTATAGCTTGGAGGAAAGAAGAGAAAGAAGATGTGATAGCTTTACGTACTTAAAGGGTTTGAACAATGTGCAGATGGGACGTTTATTTTAAAGGAGGAGAAATTGGAGAACAAGGTCATAGTCTAAAACTAAAGGTTCAGATGTAATGTAAAGAAGTTTTACTTTACTAAGAGTATTAGAAAAATGGAACAGCCTCCTAGCATGATTGTGATATGCACAAAGCTATCCTTAATCTAAGACAAGAGCAAGGACTGATTAAGTAGACAACTGAGCTGAATGGTTCCCATCTGCCATCAAATTCTTTGTTTCTATGTGCAGAGCTTCACTGGTAAAATCTATATTTTTACAGTTCATTGCTGAGGCATTAAATACCATTGTTTAGTTCATTTATATCATATAAACAAAACACAAGCAAACAAAATCCTCCCCTCAAGCTTTTTATTATTTATTTTTTATTGAAGGAGTGTTAAGAAAGTGTGTGAATGTATACCTAACATTTTAGATGTGCTAGCTAAATAATTAATATGAAACATATTTTTTTGTCACTCATTAGATGAAGCTGTCTATGTTGCTGTCTTGGTGATGTGCACAGTTTTTGGAATTATTTTGCTGATTTTTATTTCCTATGTGCCGTATACCATTATAAAGAGAAAGAAGGGGTAAGCATTTAATTATTTTTCAATATTCACATTATATAAAAATGAAATTATGGAAATACTTGTACATATTGTATTAATTGATTATTCAAAGTAGATCTTAGACATCTTCATGCATCATCCTTCACATCATCCTCACATCTCTATTTGAAACAATCTGAAGAAAACTCAGTACCTCCCAATGTGTCGTTTTATTTGTGCTCCTGACCCTTCCTGATTTACCAGTACCTGTATCTGCCTTGCTTCTTTGGATTTGACCTCTGGATTGCTATTTGTGTCTGCTGCCTACCTACCGACCTCTGGGCTGTCCCTTTGGGCTTTGCCAGGTGCCAGCCCTCTGACTTTCTCTGGAATTCCCTTGCTGCCTGATTTATTGACCCGTACTGCTTTTGGACTCTTTCTCAGCTTACTGCTTGTTGCTCCCCCCCCCCCCCGCTAACATCTTGGTGAGTTGTAATTTTTCTATTTCATACTTTCTGCATTGTACCACTAGCTGGGTCCTAACACACACTCTCTATAACTCTCACTCATGACATTGACCGTGATACAGCATAATTGCAATCACCATATACCAAGCCAGACTGTAATGCATTTAATATGCTGGATCCCGTAGAGGAGAGTAGGTGGGTCACAGGAGACCAAGCTAGGAAGGACTGGAAAGAGGCAGGGTCAGTAATAGGAGAGCACGGATAACAGCCAAATCAGGAGATTAAGAGCAGGTCAAACAAGCCGGGTCGGTAACAGGAGATCACAGCATAAAGCCAAATCAGAAGACTAACAGCAGGTCAAACAATCTAGGTCACAATGATTAACGTGTTCAAAAGAGCAGCAACACAAAGCATGACTCAAACTAACCAAGGGTAAAGAAATAATGAAAGTACCACGTTAAAATAGGCTGTAGGTACTGAGAACGAGGCTCAGGAGGTCAGACAGGGGCACCCGAGGTCACAAATACGTGTCAATCCTGTACGTGAGTAGACATAATGTCACTTGCGCATTCCCAGTACCACAGTATCTGGCTCAGTATATAGTGATAGGCACCATAACTCCCATCACTTTATGCTGAACCAGGCACTGATGTCGGTACACAATAACTCCCATCAGTGATGGGAGTTATTGTCCACCACCGCAAGAGGGCCATCACACACTATCAGGATTCTAGCCTCTCAGTCCGGACTCTGTATTTGTTCACTGTAATGCCTGTTGCAGCCTCTAGAGGTCACCTGTCAGAACAGTCGTCATTAACCTATATGTTAATGTCTTACTTATATGCATCTGCTTACCTAGGGGCAGCCCTTACCCTTAAATAACTGCTGATTCCTCCATTCTGGGCCTTTGTAATACAGTTTATCTGCCTACTGCCTGGCCCAGTTCTCATGCTAAACAGCATTGTGTTTCTGATTAACTCGTTGTGACCCTGCTTGCTTTTGAATTTGTTCCCTGGATTCTGATTCAGTATTGATATCATCTTTATGGTTCTAACCTGGCTTGCCTAACTACTTCTGCCCTTAATGAGGGCTTCTCAGTCGTGTGCCCTTCCTGAGGGCTTTCCAGCCGTGTGCCCCGTCTGAGGGCTTTCCAGCCACGTGCCCCGCCTGAGGGCTTTCCAGACACGTGCCCCGCCTGAGGGCTTTCCAGACGCGTGCCCCGCCTGAGGGCTTTCCAGCCGTGTTCCGCAAATCCAGCTTCAGCATCCTAGAACTATCTTGTGCTCGGCGAGAGGGCTATCATTCTGTATATCTGGCTTTTTGTCTACAGTCCTGTACTTACCTGTCTTGCCAGATTCTTCAATACAGACCATATTATAATAACCTCGAGGCATTCAGCAACGCCGCGATCGGCACGAAGGGGCCATCTCTGGCCCCTCCACGGGGCGTCAACATCCGCCATACTTTGTATGGCGGCGGACGCCCGTTTTAAAAGCGTTTATCGCCTCCTAAACTTAAAAGGTGTCGCTGGAATGCCTCGATCAGGAGGCATCCAGCGACACCAAACACTTACCTTTCGGTGGGCTGTGACCGCTCCGGAGAGCGGCCACAGCCGCAGCTGCCGGTGATCTTCGCCATCAAGTAAGATGGCCGCCGTCCTTTAACAGGAACCAACAATTTTCAAAGTTCGCTAGATGGTCCAGACCATCTAGAGAACTTTGGCTCCACTTGCAGGTTGAATACAGGTACTGCATTCACCATGCAAGTCAATGGAGCACAGCTTTCTAATCACAGTGTGATTAGTAAAAATACATTAAAAAATAAAATAAAATGATAATTAGAAAAAAACTAGTAAAAAACTAGTAAAATGTAAAAATCATTTCCCACTGATGTCACTATCAGGGGAACCTCCAAGTTGAAAAAAATGTTAAAAAAAAATGTTAAAAAAATAAAAAATAAATAAAATATATATAAAAAATATATTTTTGTGAGCAAGTCCTAAAATTAGCATATTAGCTTAAAACAATTCTCGCATGGAAAGAGTTAAAATACTGGCATATTAAATGCCCGTGGGGTGTCTACTTTTAAAAAAGATATGATTTGATGGGGTAAATTGAATTGGCCAGGTTCAACAACATCCCAAATAACACGGGGGTAAGGATGGCCACACATCTAATTTCCAATTAGAAAAATGCACACGTACCAAATGTGTCCTTTTAGTTCCCCCCAAAAATGACACACCCATGCATGTGAGGTATCACTGCACTCAGGAGATGTTGCTGAACACATTATGGGGTGTCGTGTGACAGCGGCATATACCAGGAGCTGTAAATTCATACATAAAGTAGGTGTGTTTGGGAAAAATACACACACAAAAATACTACTGCAAACTTTGAAAAAATGCTGGTGGTAAAATGTGTGCATGCAAAGAGTTAAAATACCAGCATTTAAAATACCCTGTGGTGTCTAGTTTTGAAAAATATATGGCTTTGTTGGGCACACTGAAATGGCCCGGCTCAAAGATGTACCAAATAGGGCATGGGCAGTGGATCCCCAAATGCCAAAGTTCAACATTGAAAAATGCGCATGCCCCAAATGTGGCCCTTTTGCCCCAAAACAGCCAGG
>VKOC01027462.1:0-17054 GCA_009364415.1 Spea multiplicata
AAGTACATGTATACGGGAGAGGGCGTCAGCCTTGACGTTCTTGGAACCTGGACGATAAGTCAATACAAAGGAAAATCGGGAGAGAAACAAAGCCCATCTGGCCTGTCGAGGGTTCAGGCACTTGGCATTCTCAATGTACTGAAGGTTCTTGTGGTCCGTTAGAATCAATGTAGGAATCTGAGCACCCTCCAGAAGATGACGCCACTCCTCCAGTGCCAGGATTACAGCCAGTAGCTCCTTGTTCCCCACATCATAGTTCCTCTCTGCCGGGGAGAATCTCCTGGAGAAGAATCCGCACGGATGGAGAGGACCACTGTATGAGACTCTCTGGGACAGGACAGCCCCGACTCCGGCTTCAGATGCATCGACCTCCAGAACAAATGGTAACCGAGGATCAGGATGACGCAACACAGGAGCGGTGGTAAATTTAGTCTTGAGCCGAGAAAAAGCGGAAATGGCCTCAGGAGACCATTCCAGGGTGTTAGCCCCTTTCTTAGTAAGGGACGTTAAAGGAGCCGCAACCTTGGAGTAGTCACGGATGAAACGTCTGTAATAGTTCGCAAACCCTAGAAAACGCTGCAGGGGTTTCAGGCCCAGGGGTTGCGGCCAGTCTCTGATGGCTTGTACCTTGGATGGGTCCATCTCGAAACCAGAGGGCGTAATGACGTATCCCAGGAATGTCACCCTCTGGATCTCAAACTCACATTTCTCGAGTTTCGCATATAGTCCATGAAGCCGTAGTCGGGACAAAACGCGAGTAACATGGGTACGATGAGACTGCAAATCCGAAGAGTAAATCAGAATGTCATCCAGGTATACTACTACAAACTGTTGGAGAAAGTCCCGGAGGCAATCATTGATGAATTCTTGGAAGACTGCCGGGGCGTTGCACAGCCCAAACGGCATAACGGTATATTCGTAATGTCCCGAACGAGTATTGAAGGCAGTCTTCCATTCGTCGTCCGCACGGATCCGGACGAGATTGTACGCACCCCGGAGATCCAGCTTGGTGTAAATAGTGGCCCCATGTAGCCTATCGAAAAGTTCAGAGATTAGAGGAATGGGGTATGTGTTACGCCTGGTGATCTTGTTCAGGCCACGATAATCAATGCAAGGACGAAGCTCCCCGTTCTTCTTTTTCACGAAGAAGAAACCTGCGCCAGCAGGGGAGACAGACCGGCGAATAAATCCTCGGCGAAGATTCTCCTCTATATACGATTCCATAGCTTGGGTCTCCGGAATGGAGAGTGGGTAAACCCGCCCCCGGGGTGGCATGGTCCCAGGAAGCAAGTCAATCGGGCAGTCATAAGGCCTGTGTGGTGGTAGCTTCTCAGCCTCCTTCTTATCAAAAACATCCGCGAAATTCCGGTACTGAGCAGGCAGAGAGGAGGTCACACTTGGAGAAGCTGTAACCGTGGCATGCTTAAGGGGAGTGAGGCAATGTGCTTTACAGGACGCACTCCAGGCCGTGATCTGAGTCGTAGTCCAATCAATGGCAGGATTATGTACTTGCAACCACGGAAATCCCAATATAATGGGAATGGAGGGTGAGCGGATGACGAGAAGTTGTAATCGTTCCTTGTGTACGATCCCGACAGCAAGGTTGAGTGGAGCTGTAGAGCGAGAAATCTGGTCTGGACGAAGCGGTCTGCCATCAATAGCCTCAACAGCTAACGGTACGGGCAGGGATAGGCTGCTCGCAAAACACCGAATCAATAAAGTTGCCGGCAGCACCGGAATCCAGGAAAGCCTCAGTGTCCACGAATCCAGCATCCCAGACCAGACGGACCGGAACAGTCATGCGGGTAGTGAACACGTTAGGGGAATAGTTCACCACACCTATGGTAGGTTCCCCTGGCCTACCTAGGTGCGGGCGTTTCCCGGCCTGCTAGGACAGTGTCCGATGAAGTGACCCGAGAGTCCGCAGTAAAAGCATAATCCCTCCCGTCTCCGCCTGTTCCTCTCTCGTTCAGAGAGGCGAGTGGCTCCCAACTGCATGGGTTCCTCAGACGGTTCGTTCGAAGGCTCGGCAGAAGAAAACTGAGGCGAGAAACGTGTAGTAGATCTCCCACCCTTGTCACATGATTTCAGACTCTCACGTTGGGCTTGTCTTTGGCGGAGACGCAGATCAATCTGAGAAATATACGAAATCACGGAGTCTAGCTCCGTGGGCAAGTCTCTGGCAGCAGTCTCGTCCTTGAGGGTCTCAGAAAGTCCATTCAGGAAGGCGGCCACTAATGCCTCATTAGTCCAGTTCACCTCTCCCATCAGGGTCCGGAACTCTATAGCATACTCCAGAAGCGGACGGGACCCCTGACGAATGGTAAAGAGCGAATTAGAAGCAGTTGCCCTTCTACCCAGAGTATCAAATGCGGCACGTAGACTGGAAACAAATTCAGCATAAGAGCACACTGTAGAGACGTTCCTCTCCCAAAGCGGTGAAGCCCATGCCAGGGCTTTATCCGTAAGGAGTGAAATGACGTATCCCACCTTGGCACGTTCAGTGGGAAAGGCATAAGGAGACAGTTCAAAGTGTATCTCACACTGGTTCAAAAAACCTCGACAGGTTGCTGGATCCCCATTGTAGCGTTGGGGTGGAGGCAGGTGAGCAGGAACCGTGGCTACAGGTAATGGCGGTGGAGTAGGAGCCGCCACAGGTTGAGGTGCTTGCTGCGACGGATCAGTACGCTGAAGCAAGGTCTGAAGAGCTTGAGCAAATTGATCCAGACGATGATCCATCTCGTCAAGTCGAGCCTCAGTGGACCCTTGTCCTACCGAAGCGGGTCTCATGATGGCCTTCTGATTCTGTCACGACACAGCGTACAGAGGAGACTCCGTAGTCAGGTAGGACTGGCAGGAATGGTCCAGTGAGCCGAGGTCAGGATAACGGAGAGCAGGATACTCGAGGAACAAGCCGAGGTCAGGATACCGGAGGTCAGGATAGTCGAGGAGCAAGCCGAGGTCAGGATACCAGAGATCAGGATAGTCAAGGAACAAGCCGAGGTCAGGATACAAGAAGACAACGTGGTCAGGCAAGCCGAGGTCAAAAACAGGAATCAAACAGGAGAACGCTATCTGGGTGCTAGCACGGGGCATAGGCGACCATCAGAAGGCAAAGTCTCAGAGTTCTGAAGTCTCTTAAATAGGCACAGGAAGTTAGGCACTAATTGGAGATTTCCCGCCAAATTTTCAAAGTGCCGTTACGTCACTTCCTGTGCGGCCATCTTGTGGTTGGAGATTTCGTAATCTTCCCATATAGGTTGGGGTAGTACCTGCCGGCGCCACTAGGTGGCGCACAGAAGAACGAGTCCGGACTCCAGGGAAGGACGCGTCTCCCGGCTGCAGCTGCTGGGAGGATCTTGTGCAGGTAGGTGGTCTCCCTCTTCCTCGCGGCGGCTGCGGCTGCTGTGTAGAAGCGGGGGGTCTCCCCCTTCTTCGCGGTGGCTGCGGCTGCTGGGTAGACGAGGGAGGTCTTCCCCTTCTGCGCTGGGCATTAGGATGTGGCTGGGGCTGCCGTGCGGAGGGCCAGGGGGTCTCCTCCTGTGCCCTCGCGGCAATTTGTGCGGCTGGGTAGCTGCCGTGGCAGAGGCGGGGGGTGCTCCCCCATATCTTCGCGGCGGGCTGCTGCTGCTGAGTCGCGAAGGCGGGGGGTTCCTGCCCCCTTTCTTCCGCGGCAGCTGCGGCCGGCAGCGAAACAGAAGCGGGGGTCTCCGCCTGACGCTACTCGCGGCTGCTGACTCGGGAGCCGTAACATGTTATGACATATATATAATATTCAGTTAATATTATGTATATTTGATGATATTTTATATACATATACACACACACACACACACTAACAATAATCATGACTCCACCAGTCTTCATGAGTGGGGGAAGGGGGAATGGCGTATCCCTTAAATACACTAAAATTTTAAATAAGTCTTCCTCATTTAGTTAAGAGGGACAGCATTAGAACTTCAAAATAACAAATCTATCCAGAATAAAGAAGTATTACCCCGGAAATGTGTCAAAGTGTATGATTACATTTTGTCAATATAGGTCAGCAGTGGAGAGGGATTTTCTGCCGGGAACCTTTCAAGCCTCAAATTGTTTAAATGACATTTGTTGGGATTAAAGGAAATGGTGTTTCATTTCCAGTGAAGGAAAATGTTTCTTACTATAATGAACCGTCTTTATCTCAGCTAGTATCAAATGGAAGGTTCTTCATGGGAACATATTCTATGTAGCAAACAAAACATATGTAACAATACTTAAATTATGTTTGTTTTGGATTTCTTTTTTTAAGGGCTTCGAGCTCTTTGGACAATCCAAAGCGTCCCAGTTGGGTTCAGTTGGGATTATTCTTATAGACTCAATTCAAGGCAGATTAGGATTAAGAAACTTTAATTGCAATATGCGTTGTACTTGAATCGTGAGTGGACTCAACACATGAGTTGGGTCTAAAAGACTATAATGGAGTCATAAAGTTCTCATAATAACTAATAATAACCTAGAGATAAATATGCCAGTTTTTACATAATATATTAAAAGTTGGTTTCCAGAATAATTTTAAAAAATTAGTGACGTTAGAAGCATGTTTTTTTCCTCTTTTTAGTGGATTACAGTAGTTATTGTTCTTTCATTCCTCCGTAAAACACTTTTGATTTTTTTTTATTATAAATTTTAATTTCTACATTACATTTTTAGTACATATTTAGCCAACCTAGACACAATTTTTTTTTTGTACTGGAACCCATATAAAATTAACTTTAATAGTGTTTTCAATGTAAACCTGACCCATAGCTTGGTTGTGCTATGGAACATATTGTATGGATTGTTCCAAATGGTCTGATAAGTGGATTTATGGCAATGCGTTCGCTTTTAGGGTCATTAAACCATACTTCTGATTGCAAGCAACAATCAATCTCTCTTGTCTACTCTTGTAGGTAAATTATCATCAGTCGCTGAAGATCAAATGGCCAAAAAAACAGCTTTTCTTTAATCAACCTGTAAATGAATTCTCTTTTGTGCCGTGGCAAAGGGCAATAGCACTGAACAGGGTAAACCCATTATAAATATAGGAGACCATAACCTCTCTTTTCTTGGATAGTTGACCTCTTTAAGCATTACATATTGAACCTAATGAATATACCAGTGAGCTTAGTGACCTGCTGTCACCACTAATGATGTCTTCTCAATTCCGGCCATGTATTTCGCTCACCTTTTTCTCTCTCTGCCTAACATCTAATCTAATCATTTGCATCATTTCCTTTACACTCGATTTGCTGAGTATTTATTTTGGAGTCATTAAAATTCTGTCCCCTGAATATAATTTAGGCTGTTTAGAACACTCGAGAAATTTAAAAAACGTTGTTAGAATGTGGATATACCCTAAAGCTCTGCAGAAGGACACATTTATCATGAAGGATCTAGAAGACTTCTTAGTTCTTCATTTCAACTGATGATTTTCTTCATTTATTTTGCCCATTCTCATTAATTCTTTCATTCCAGAACCACCTAGTTTGCCAAACTCCTTCCTAACAAGTTCTTTTTTTTTTTTTGCAGATTTATTAGAAAAAAAAAAAAGTGAAGGTATAACTGGAAGAGCGCATACTTCTGAAGATGTTCAAGGAATCAGGCTAAGGCATCACATTAGACCCCCATACCTGAAACATATCATAGGAAAAGACAGCTGTACAGAATGTAATCTCCTGGATATTAATTATAATTGCCATGCAGTCAATTCTCCAATAGATAAGATACAAGCCGAATGAATAATTCCTATTACATTAAAGAAGTATTACTTCACGTAGAGTGCATAACGTGAGTAGGATTCCCCCCTTGAAGGAGTTCATCCCTGTCAAAAAGACGGACTATGATATCTGTACACGAAAACCTGAAAGACAAAAGGAGAAAGGGCATGCCGATCGATATCATATATCAACACAGTAATGACAACAACAATGCACCACACCATGGGTTAGATTCTATATTCCTCCAGATACAATGTATCACTGGGTTTCATCTCAAATACTTCTCTGGCAGTCTGATGGGTCATTGATATTCCGATAGGAGAGATACGAATGAAAAAAAAGATCACGAGAAAAGGTAACCTTTATAATTATCAGCTCTTCAAAATAAAAAAAGGGAATATGTCACCTGAACCTCTGTTGGGAGTATATCGATCACACGAATAAAAGGCATTTTTGAATAGTCAAGAATGTGATGGAAAAAAACTGTGATGGCGGAAAACTTACTATCCTGAAGATTCCACTCTTATAACAAAATCATGTATTTATTCTTAGGCCAATTACCAATGAGTCAGACTGCGACCTTTGAAGGGGTGCTGCTGGAGAAGACAAGTGTTTCAAGATGTCCGTCTATCTTATGTGAGTTTTGGGCACAGTGGGCACTATTCCTACTTCCTATTTTCTTTCCTCATTCATTCATTCATTCATAAAACTTGTTATAATGTTCAAAAGTTATTGAGTCAACCAGGAACAAGAGGACAATTACACGGTGGGTTACATCGTTTCCGCAGAAGAGACAAGAATTAGACATCTTTGACAGCAAATAATCTTAAAATTGACATATTTTTGGTCAAAGGTCACGTAAACTCTGTTTTTTGTGATGGGATACTATGAGTTAATACATGAAATATGTTTTAATAGAAATGAACACTCTGATAAATATCTTGGAACTCCGTGAGATCTTCAAGCAGAAAAAGAAGCTGCAACAAATTATTACAATGTTACCCGTAGATAAATCATCGAATATTTCAGACGTTCCCCTTTCAGAAAATATTACAAAGTTAGATCCTTTGTTGAGAAATGACTCTCCGTGTGTATTTTGAAGGAGAATATAGCGCTTTCTGTTTTTGGAGACACGGACGGCTAGCAGAACAGCTAACCAGGTGGAAGCACATGAGACATTTTGCCTTGAGCAATCTACGTTGTAGAAGTTTTACTCGGGACAGGGGAATTTCCAATAAAATCGCAAGTATTTCTCGAAGCATTTCGTGCGTTCCCTGTTGCCTCTTTGCCTTTTTTCCTAAAACGCCATCATCTGCTTTAAATTTCAGGAGAATGCTTTTAACGTAAGTCCTGAAGGACCACTCGCAGCTTCTAGTTTTACAGGTATCCCCCGCCGCGTGAGCTCTGCTGGACGGCCATACTATAAAAGCGGATATTGTTTATAAATAAAATCAAACAGCAATTAAATCTTAAATTAAAAGTAGTGTTGTTGCACGGGGACTAAAAATAAACTAATTAAAAACACAGACTATTCAGTTTGCTCATTTTACTCTCAAGTACTCCCTACAAGAAATAGTTAACTCACCGAACTTACGATGCAGAGAGATATTAATGTGCAATATACATTGATAATATTTCTCCCCAAAGTATTTAAAAAACATGCTTCTTTCAAATATTGTGTTAAAAATGTGTGATTCATTTTCTTATCATATGTGGCAAGCAATAGAATGACTCTGTCTTAATCAACCTATTGGACTTCTGACTAACAAAAGTCTATGGAGAAACGGACTTCATTAACATTGTCATAGAGCATCAGCTCAGTGTTGAGATTGATGGGGGGGGGGAAACACCCAACGTGTCTCATGACAAAAATGGCGGCCATCCTGGTTGTTGCCAATGCCAACCTTAATTACTGTATACAGCACTGGGGTTCATGATCAAGGTGAAACATATTTTGTTATCTGAGATATTCAGCTCTTGGTTACAAATTGTCATTTCTCAACCCAAAGTTTTAATATGAGTTTTAATTAATCCATTATCGGTGTTTGGTCTTGTGTTGAATTCAATAAAGTCTTTAAAAAATAAACTAAAAGTATGATTTTAAAAAAATACCGTCTATACCTCCTCCTTCTCGGACCCTCGGAACACAAGGGCCAACACTTTACGTACTTTAGTAATTCCGATTAACAGATTGTCTGATAAAGACAAGTTTCTTACAGGGATGATATTTATGCAATGTGACTTTTAGTTACACTTTCCCAATTCAGAGCAGTGAAAATGACTTGAGGTGTACATATGTGGAAACAGTTTCTCCTCATATTACCATCTGTGTCATTTCTAAGACTTGTCAAGACTATTTAAAGAATCATACGCAAACATATGTTGCGGTTACTTCATACTAAAGACATGCGGTAACAGCCTAAGACATCGCTCGAGGGTTTAGTAGCTGTTGATGTATTATTACAATCAAATACACAAAGAAATTACTTTCATAATGTTGAAATGTAATGGATTTTCATGTAAATGCATATTTTTTACCAAAATCTGCCCTTATTGAAGAACATGGCTCTAGCTGTATCGGCCCAAGAGAACATGGAGTCTTTGGTTGATGGTTGGGTTTGTAGACATTGCATATAACATTGCATGAGCTTTCTGAGGTTCAATGGTCTCTTCTTTAGATGGAATTAGAGACATCCGAGGTCCTGAGAGCTTATATGACCCTTATGTGGAGATCTATTGTCGACCCAATAAAATATATATTAACTTCAACTAAAAACTTTGCCTTAATCTAGATTCTAAATTAGACTCAATCTAAAGTCAGATGGAAGCAGGAGAGCCACCTATATAATTCTGTATGCAGGGCTTTAAGGTCCACGTGGCAAGAGCTGTCACAAGGTAAGGTGCATGCTTAAGCAGCTTGATGCCTCTATGCCCCCCGTTTTACTTTCAAAATCACACCCCGGGCTCCAAGCACCCCAGAAATATCACAAAAACTTCTGTTCTGCTTTTTTCCCCTATTCTGTTGAGTTCATCACTAAGACAGGAACTGGAGTTTTCTTACACTATGGGAAAGGCCCACCAAGATACCTCATTACAGCTCATCTCCCCCATTGTGTACCAAACAGTAGGAGATATTTTCACATTTCATGGTCACCATAGAAACAGATGCAACACAACAAACCTTCCTCGTTTATCTCATAAGCCGCAGATCTATTAGTTTCAGCCTCTAATAAATATAGATTCCCTCTTATAAATAAATATGAAGAGAAGAAAGAATATTTAAAAGAAAACAAACTCGAAACTACTCAGCACCTTCATCCCCAAAACAGTTATTTGCTACTTTTGAAACCATTTGAAATTCATCGCAATTATTTACCATTCTACATCAAGTCATCTAGACCAGGACGGGATTCATCAGACGGAATTTAGAACTTAAAAGTCTGAGGGATTCTGCGTACGCAGCACATAAACATTCCGTATTTCATGATTTGCTGGAAGCTGCACTCTATCCAAGGCTTTCCTAAAACAAATCATGAAATAATCAGCCTGGTATTGCTTATGCTTTTTATTTATTAGTGAGATTGATTTAGCATAAGCAGTAATACGAGTCAGTCGGTAGAACAGGTACACATAATCACATCAAACTACTTGGTAAAAAAAAAAACACTTTAAAGGAAAATGTCTCAAAGTAAAATCTAAAAACTACATAAATCCCAAACTTGAATTATAATGTCTTAAATGTTTAATGACAAAGTACATATTAACAAAACATTATATATTTTATCTTCAGAACAAAATCAAAATTGTTTTAACATGAAATGTTATGATTGCGTTATATTTGTTTATTGGTTAATTGATAGATTAATAGAAATCGGATTTTTTTCTCAAAGGAATTATCTCTCAACAATTGAAACTGTACATGTTCTATTCTTACATGTGACAATCGCACCTGCACACCTTTACCATTAGGTGGCAGTATGTTCTCCCTATTTTTCTTAGGATTAAGCAGCAGATTTAGGATAATATTTATCTATATCTGTAATAAATCTCATCAGCGTATTTGGCATTTGTATCCGCTGAGTTATCAGACAATTTATAGAACCATCTCTCCTTAAAAAACAAAATACTAACCCAAAAATCTGCACCTGATAAACTCTAATCTGTTCAATATACTATTGAACTAAGCTGGTCCATGCTGAATTTAAATCTGTATCGAGTTTGACTCAACAGATGTTGAGTTGAGCTCTATGACAGTTAATGGTCAAGTTGGTCACAGAGTGCAGTTAAGTTACCAGGCAATTTGATCCTCGTGTTTTATTTATTAAGAGTTTGACCAGCTCTATTCCAACTTGTCTTTTCTTGAGGAGTCAAGCTGAGTTTGCCGGGCCTGAGCACTTTTTCCAATTTAACCAACCAAATGACTGGTATTTTTTTTCTACTTTTGATTAAAGTCCTTTTAAGAAGAAAAAATACATTAATAATAATAATAATAATAATAATGTTGTTTGTTGTTGTTAATAATAATAATATACTCTAGCTCTAATACTTATAATAAATATTATTATTATTATTATTATTATTATTTTATTATCCATATTAAATAATAGGGATTAAAATAGGATGTCCTTAATGTTGTAGCATTTCTGATTCCTTTTGGACACTTTTTTCCGACATTCTAAAGCACAGATATTAAATAAAATTTAAAAAAAAAAACATTATTTCCATACAAAATGTCAAGTATATGTATATGGGAAGCAACACATTAACTATGTCTTTCAGTTCTCCAGCCTTCAGTGAAGATAAATGGCTATGTATGGGTGAGACGTACCAAATTGTTTATTACGGCGCACCCATCATCAGTATAAAAGAAGATAATTTCCTATTTAAAGAATCATAGTTGGGACTAAAATTCAAATTGACTGGAAAAAATTAATCACACCCCCATGGCTCATTAAACCCTTCGGTTACAGGGCACCTTTCGTGCCTCTGCTAATTTATTAGGAAACAAAAAAGAACAACTTAACTGAAGTGCTTTTATAAGATGCCTCCTAATGTTTTGTAACAAGTTTTACCTGTTAAATCCATTAAAAATGATGCCATTTTTTCTGCTTGCAGACAGACAAAAAATTGTTTGTTTTTTCGCTTATAGTTTACGGTGGGGATTTTTTTTTTTTTTTTTTTTTACTTCTTTTTGGGCAAAATCGGTAGCAAATATTAAAGTTTATTTGTATAAAAACAAATTGTAATACGTAACAAACAGACTTGCACCATGTTTGCCAACCATATTTTACTTTAAAGAGCAATATGTCAATTAAGTTTATTTTATTCATTTACATTTAATTTTCTTACATTTTATAATAATAACACAAACAAATATTACTTCTTGCTTTAAAAGCAAATGTCACATTAAATTACAAAATCAAAGCCAATCCCAAGATGGAATTTTGTACTGATTCTAGAATAAGTCCTGCGTTAATATTTAAAAACTAAAAAAAAAAAATGTTGTTTCTTCACTAAATCAAGAGTTTGAGGGTTTTTGTATTTTTTTTTTCTTCACTATTTAGCCTTGATCAATTCTTTTATAATACATGTACCCAGTATTGTATTGATCTTCGGTGCTGCCCTAGGTCCTTACCCAGGAAAGAGCTGCCAGTGGTCCTCTACTTGCTGCCATCCTTACTGCTGACCTCCCCACCTCAGTGGAGGATTAATGGCGCTGGGCAGAATATGAGCTGTGAAGGGCTGTGTCCGCTCAGTATAGTTCTCTGTAGTGTTAGTGGGCCAGTTTGGGAGAACGAGGATCTCATTTTTAACAATGGTCCAACAGGCTCCTTGTAATGTAGCAGATGAGTTGGTACCCCGATTGACCTGTTTCCCTAGACCAGAATTTGCCACTCCATATCCATTATGTATAAGAGGTGGTTCTGGTTACACTTTCTAAACATAGAGCAATCGGCTAACATTTAAACAAGTTGTTTCCATGGTGATTGCTCTGCATTTAAGTACTTTGTCCCACTCTGGTCCTTGAATTTGTAGATTCAAGGAACTCGGGTTTTGTAGCAAGTATGGGCATAAGTCAACAAAGCAATGTTTAGTCCTCAAAAGCTATTTTAAGGGGAAGTTTGAACGGATCATAGAGAGACTGCAGCAAATCCTATGTGGTTAAGGTTATTGTCTATTTCATGTGTGTTTTTATACTTCGTTTTATGTTGTCAATGTTGTAAACGGACACCGGAAGAATTGGTTTAAGGGGGGCATCTTAGTGGGACCTGCCATCTTGCTGCCACATCCCCTATTTTAAATTGCTATCTCGTCCTAAGACATGTGTGATAATAATGTTACAAAGAAACAATATGGCTGTGAACAATCTTTAGTGTCGGCACCTCAGGAAGTAGGTAACAACTTCCTGCTTCCTGCATCAGCTGTCGGTAGGATTCCAATGGAGTCTGTACTGAGGGATCATGCTACATGGGGGAGAACGGAGGAGAATGAATGAAATGAATGAATGAAATGTCCTAACATCAGTGTTCCAAAAAGTGGAATCGAATGAAGTTAAGTAAAAACAAAATGATATAGTAGTCTTTGTGTTGGAATCAATTAGTGTTTTGTTATAATTGTGAAAGTTCCAACAAAAAGGCTAAAAAAAGTTTCCTTTAAGTCATTCCTTCTATTATTTATTCTCTCCATCTAATGTTTCATTCCATTACAGAAGCCTTAAATTATAAAATAATGCCAATTGTGCTTTAACCAGAATTAGAATCCGTGCACCTACATGCTCGAAGACAATGACATTTCAGATACATAGCTCGGCTGCCCGTTACCATGACCTCTATAAATGTGACAATAGGTAGCTTTAAATAGCTAGCTGACATTTGCATCATACTGTTGAATTGTATGTCATTTTCACTACCTGCATTTATGATTTGAATATGAGAAAGGAAAATGTCACCAACTGAATCTATGTTTACATTATGATGTGATGGACCTATTCAAAAATCTGAAAAAATACATATCTGGAAAGTTTATGGACCTACCCACCGGCTTCCCTGTCTGAGTAAAGAATAAAACACAATTTATATAAGCTATATTCCTTTATATTCAATCCCTTGATTAGATTACGGTACTTTTCCAAAAATTGGGGATTTTACCCTCCTAGTTTCCAAATTTAAAAGGTCTTGGGTCAGACATGTACATTTTCCAGATCATTCACTAACCTAGGACCATAGAAATCCCATGTATGCGTAGCAGAAAGCTCAATTATTTTGAATGCTAAGTGGAACAGCACCTTTAACCAATGTCTGACATGCATTTTTATAGTCTGTGGCCACAGGTGTTATTATTCCATTATATTATACAATTTTGGATTCATCCAAAGAAGAGCCATCCAACGAGAGAAGTAATCATTGTTGGTACACGTGTATAGTGATACGATTGCACTTTTATGTACCATTAGATACCATTAGAATGTGGACATGATAGGAGATGGAAGGATAACCAGTTATGTATTTCAGCCAGTGATCATATTAACCAGGGCCAGGAATAGATCATAATCCCCAAAACAGGGATGTGAAAAGTGCAAAAAGATTAAAAATGGCGGAATATGTTCTTGTGTTACGGAGTTGCAGTGTTGAGGAAACTTGGTCTGTAATAAATACCGAAAGTTAAGCCAGACCTATCCCAATCCCAAAAATTAGGTTCAACAAGCCCTGCACAAGCCCAGCTGCACTCACTCGCCAACAGAGCCACCACCAGAAGTTTTGTAGTCCTCTTTGTTTCTTGAGTTTGGGCCCAAGGCTAACGCAACTCCACCCAACAGAATCACACTTTCCATCTTTATGGGAAAAACATAATAGAAGATTTCCTGCATTTCATAGAAAAATGTATTATTAACATGGTTTATTTGACATTCCGCAACCTAGAGTTTTCTGGAAACCCGGAGAGTTCCCAAGTACGCCGATGTCTCTATCCAGCCTGCCTTCCGCCTGCCAGTAGTAAAGATGGCACCCTGCTTCGACGTAAGTTATAAACAGTATAAAACTATATCAAAGGAGCCATCAAGCATTGCAGGTCATGCACATAATGGTTTATATTTTACTTTCTCGCTTCACAATGATGTAAAGTTATTTTTTGTTAAAAGAAGTACTATTCGCCTAATACAATATTTTTCACTAAGTTATTTGTTTTTTATTTCTTTAAACAGCCGTTTTCGTTATATAGATTTTGCATAATATACCAAAATGAAAATCATTAAAGATAACAGTTTTTAAAACAATGTAGAATATACCCTAAAGCTGAAATAATGAAATCAATAATCTGCGAAGAAAAAACTGTTTAAAAATATGCAATCTTTTTCTAGGGTTTAGTAATTCAAAAAGAAACCATGGAAAATTCTGTAATTTCTGCTTAAAAGCACAATTTGCACGTGTGATATATAAGGAATATTGGTCACTCCCTTAGGCTATGATCTAAGTTAACTAATGCTAATTAGAGCAATATTATGGTAGCATTAATTAAGATATACATATTTAAACAAAAGAAAACTATTTTCCACTATATTTTCAAGAAAAGTATAATTAGTAATAATATGCATAAGTGCCTCATTTTCAGAATCAAATTTTAATCATGCTAATTTTCAGTTTTGATGGCTTAAAGTGCATACAGCGGGAGATATATATTAATGCATTTAATCTATACATTTAAGTCTAATGGAAATTATACATTTGAATACAATATTATTTGGTCTATTATATTTCTACTATATGTATACATTATATACCAAATCTCTGTATATTTATAATATTGAATTGCAATGTCCATGCGTTTTAAAAGTAAACATTTTCTAAATCTTATTAAAATATAATTATTTTTATTTGAATTTCTAATATGTAATAATTTTGTATATATAACATCTATTTAATGTGTTGCTGTCCATTTGGCATTTTAGAGCGTATTTAACGTCCCCAATGCAGCACAGCACTTCCATCTCACTTTATGGCTGTAGATATCTAAGACTGTTAGATTTTAATAGGAGTGAGTTTTTTTTAGGATGATAATATAGAGAAAGGTGATTACTACATGAAGAACGAGCCACTGTCCCCTTCATACCGAAAACCATAAGATAGGTAGGATGCCAGATAGGGTGTACTGTAGGTACTGTAGGCTTTGCCCAGTACACAACAGGCTGTAAAGTGAGACCTTCTACGTGAGACCTTCTGATTTTTACAATTGTTTCTTCTATATTTAAAAAAAAAAACCCCAATACATACAAACATAAATAAATTTACCTTAATTCCCAGTAAATTAGATCAGAACGTAGTAATTTAATTTTCAGTTCTAAAAGTATTTCTTTAGGAAAATTAGGGGTCAATATTTTCCAAAAGGTTTTTAACCACGCAAAAAAAAAAAAAAAAAAAAAAAAAAAGGGTTATAGAAGAAATTGTTTGAAAAGCTCAAATTAAAATCCGGCGTGTGTATTGCAACCTACCTTATACAAAGCACCTTTTTTCATTTATTTTCACTCAATGTACTAAGATAAACAACCAGCATTTCATGTGCATTTGGATTTTTTTTTTTTTCCCTTGACAAACATATTTTTATATATTTGATCCGCAGGTCAAAATGTAACCGGCAACATCTGTTACACCACTTAACAACAATAAGCTTAATTTTCCCTTCAAATACAGCAGCTGATCAGAATGCCGAAATCAATGCTAGGGACTAAATCCAGTCATTTCCCGCACAGCGGTGGCACGAGTCCGTCGATGGTTTAACATAGCAGGTAACGAGATTTCATCAAGTCCAAATATTATTAATTAACCCCATGCTTGTGTTCATGTTCTCTCTATAAATCTCCATTTCTACTTCGCTGTTTGTCTTGTTTTGGGTCTTTATTTTAAGGTTGAGACAAGAACTGGCCGGAAAATTGCTTAATTTGTTGATTCTTTTATAAATCACTCTTCTTCAGCCGGAATATATATTTATTTTGTTTTAAAGAAAAATATGGTCTAGGTTAGATTAGTTGCTCTAAAGCACAGATAAGCTGTTGATAAGTTCATTGAGTCAGTCGATCGAGCTTGATCGAGATACAGCAAACGGTCATCAAGATGGTAAGTGAATTTAGATATGAGCCTAGGCATGGTTTGTGCCAAGGCAAGTCCCTCAAGACACCCGGGATTGCCTGTGCATGTGAACTTGGCCAGCAGCCCGTCAGACATTTGCCAAGTGTGCCAGATGGCCGGTCTGGGCCTGAGGCGTAGGCATGTACGAGGAACAAGGAACAAGCCCCTACAAGCCAGTACGAGGAACAAGCACCAAACAAGAAGTCATTCTCCACAAATGCCCCTAATCTAGATAATTTCCTTCCAGTACCCACCAAAATGATAAGATAGGCTAAACTAGATTCATTGACAATAGAGACCTTATAACAATGACTGACCAGTCCAGACTCCAATCTTCGTCACCCTACTTCTGCCGTTCAGGTCCTCCTGTAAGATTGTATTTGCCGTAAGGCATATTGAGAAGCCAATAACCCATGCCATCATTTTTTACCAACATCTACCTACTTTTTAGACCTCTGTTCTCCCCTACGTGGCAGGCCCAGACCGGCCATCTGGCACACTTGGCAAATGTCCGACGGGCTGCTGGCCAACTTCACTGCATACTCACCGAGCTCCGGTGACAGATTGGGAGCTGTAGCGTGCGCTCACAGCTGGATATGCCACCTGCACACTACACAAGAATAGAAGCGTGTCGTGCGATCTGACATATCAAGATCTTGGCTGCACTTCCTTCATTGGGTGGCCAAAGGCCTTAAAGTGCCAAGGTCACCTCTTTAAGGCCTTTGGCCACCCAATGAAGAAAGTGGCAAGCTCTTTATCTATCTCCAGTCTGGCCCTGATACTTTACTGGCTGGTATAATTTATTTTGTTGTTGTTGTTGTTTGTAACGGACATCCATAGTGTCTAAGGACCCCACATGAAACGAGGGATAATCCTCTTGCAAAAATATTCTACTCGTTAAAATTTATTTGGAGGTTTCTAGAATACTGCTCACAGTTTGAATATAAAGTCACGATACTTTTCTTTTTTTGTCAGCCTAATCTTTAAATCAAAAAAAGGATTTCAGGTAGGATGCAACATTACACTTCGGCATCAAACCCATTAAATAAGATGCAAAGTCGTAGAAAAATAAACAAAAAAATAAACATTCTTTTTTCACAGAGGCGGCGGCGGCGGCACACGTTAGGTAATGCATTTCAGCTGAGAACTTCATTTCCTTAACCCCTTAAGGACAATGGGCGGTCCCTAAACCCATTGAAAA